>JAHWFO010039517.1:65038-78491 GCA_023313115.1 Rhysida immarginata | reverse complement strand
CTCATTCAAAAAAGAAATTTCCTTGATTCAGAATATTGCAGTTAAAAATGGCTATAGCACACGTACCATCACCGATTTGGTCAGGAAGAGGAAGTTTAAAAAGTTCATGGACGAAATCACTACCCTCAACCGGACTAAAAATAGAGGGAGAGTCATATCCTTACCTTACAATAAATCATTAATCAAAGGTCTCAATTCTGTTTTCAAATCTTTTAATTTTTCGTTATCTTTTAGCAATCTCAACCAGACCAGGCATTTATTACCTAACCCAAAAAACCCGATTCCACCACTACAGAAATCAGGAATATATGAAGCCAGATGTTCCCAATGCCCCATGAGGTACAAAGGACAAACCTTCCGTAATATTGAAACAAGATTCGAAGAACACATGAGACACACAAGATATGGTAGAGGGAATCAGTCATCCGTAGCCAAACACTCTCTAGATACCGGGCATGAATTCTTATTAAACAATGTAAAACTTATTGAGTCAATAAACAAGAAACACCTTCTGGACGCCTTCGAAAGCTTAGCCATTCAAAAAACAGAAAAAAAATTATTACTCAACTTAGATTGGGGCCCTATTAGCGAATCACCATTGATCAAATGGGCGACGCACTTACTCAATCAATAAAATTCAGTTGGATCTTTTTGTCTTGATTGGCTTCTGTCCGTTATAAATACTCAGCATGTTCTATTCCAAGTCAGTTCTCTCAAGTTCTCTCGAGATGCTCCTTGGCTGCTGAATGATGAAAGCAAAGCTTTCGAAAAGCGCTTACAGACTCAGGTTGTATTTTTTCATTTTATTTTCGGTCTTTTTCTTTTTGTTCAATTCCTGTTTCGTTGTGGAAAAAGAGTTTTATTTTATTCTCAAGTTAATCATCTGCATTATCCACATAAGATTTTTTGACAATTTTGCCTTTTATCTGTTCAGGTAAATCATTCATAAAATATTAAAAAATAATGGACTTAATACAGCCCCTTGTGGTGAAACATCTTTCACCTAGACTATTGAGCTACTCTACCTAAACACATTTTGTGAGCAGTTACAATATACGGTATTTACCTTCCCATTCATATTCAGGTTCTTGGCTTTGATTTTTTTTCTTTTTTTTTGTATCTCTAATTTTTTTTATAAGGTGTATGTAACAATAGTTTTTCTTATTACGGATTTGTGCATTTACCATCTTATTAAATGCTTTGTATTCCACAACAAATTTTAAACATCTGAGGTATGGCGTGTATAAAAATCCTCATAGAACATCCAATTATTATTCTTTAACAAATTTTTGTTCAAACTTGTAATCTTTACAATTCTTTCACAATTTTCCTTTTTCCTGAGATAACTGTACTAATTCAGGTGTCGTCTAAGGATTTTCTATTTGTTTGTTTGTTTTAATTACCTTTTTTGCTTGTTGGTAAATCATATTAAATTCCTGTTCAAGAAATTCATACATTTTTTCACTACTTGACATCTCTAAGATTTGTTTCCACTTACACTTTTTAATCAACTTGTTTACAATTTTTAAATCAATTCTAATGTATCTTTTTCCTCTCTTTGGCCGATGTTAGCCTGTGTTTTGAATAAGGTACAGTTAATTACGTTATGATCTGCAAATTTTTTGCCAAGTACGTTAGCTTTCTGACTCCATCCAATGTAAAAAAAATTATTTATTTAAAATAAAATACTAAAGTTACAAACAAATTATAATAACAATTCATATATGTCCCAATTCCCGAAGCCTACTATAAGGCTTGTATGGGATCATAGGGACATAACCCAAAAAATAAAAACTTAATAAACTACAAAACAATTCAACATTATACAAACTACAAACAAATCAAGATCATCTTATTCACACTCAAAAGACAAAATTTAAAAGCATCAAGACCAAAAAGCAATACTATTTAATATTTTTATATCCCTTCCAATATAAAAAAAATTGATTTAACTAATCTAAAAGTGTTAAGTGGCAAAATCCATCTTGGCAATTTATTAAACATTTGTGGAATATAAAGCTGTCTCTCTCTACTTCCATAATTGTTAAAAACACGAAGAATATAAAACACTGTTCCTTGCTGAAAAGAATACTCCTCCTCCTTTTTAATTAAATATTTGCTAACAGAAAAATTTTGAATAAGAATCATATATTCACATAAATCATCAATCTTCAAAATCCTTAAGTCTTTATACTGCTTTTCGACTGGTTTTTCCTGATTTTGAGTACCATAGGATATCTGTTTAATTATTCTGTTCTGCATCCTAATAATATCTTTGTAATCAACTCCTTATCTATATAAAAGTAAACCGTATCGAATTTGTGATTCAAAGAAAGTGATATACACCATCTTTCTAATAAAGACAGAAAAATAAAGACACCTAAAATGCATTAAGAAAATAATTTTCCATAAAATGATTTAAGAGAAAAAATATGAGCATGCCAATTTAAAGTGCATCAAAAACAATCCCAAGATTTTTGAAATTGTCAATATCTTTAATTTTGTCCAGAGTTATTGCCCCTACTGAATTGACGAGTTCCACTATGTGGTCAAATGGACCAGAATGGTTGCGAATGAAGAAGGATGTTGGCCTTTTTCATTTCCTTGTACCGATGTTCCTGATCCAACATCTTTGCCCGAAATCAAGCGTCCTATTTCTGCATCTAATCTCGCTGTGTCTAGCTTCTTTTCTTTAGCTGCCTACTCCTCTGCTTCACGTCTTTTGCACATTGTTGCTTGGATCCTACGCTTCAAGAACAATTGCCTCAGTCAGAAGTTTCTCGATCTTATGACCCCATAAGCCCGTCAGAACTAAATAATGCGTTTCTCTGCCTCGTTAAGGTGGCACAGGCTGAATCATTCTCTGAGGAGCTGCTAATTCTTACATCTCCCTGCAATGACCTTCGCTCAAAGCCACATCATCTTATTGCATCTGGGAAAAAACAATATCTCACGTCTTGCCACCCTCAAAACAGCTACTGGTGTTTTGAAGAGATCTTTTTCCAAGATTTGCCCTCTCCCTGTCTCCTAGACTTATTCATATTTTGTGTTTATTGCTTATTTCTGTTTCAATTTTTATTGTATGTAGACATGTTCAATTCACATTTCTTTGTTTGCTATTGGTTTACCTTACTTGTTTATGATTGTATGTTATAACTTGAATTTTTTTTTTTTGTTTGAAAGGCAATCCTTTCAAGGACGGGGGGGAGGTATGTTAAGGAGTTATTGCTTTTGTCATTGTTTTTACTTGTTCAACGCCAGAGTGCGCATCATTCTTTTTTTTTTTTTTTTTTGTTACTTGTTTTGGCTCCCACTCTCTTTGGCCTTGGTTGGAAATCAGCTAGTGTAGTGCGCAGAGCACATTCTCTCTTATCCTGCCTGATTAAAAATCTTATGAATTTACTCCACGTTGTCAGTTCCGGTTCTTGTTAAAACAACGAAATCCCAGATCCTTATGAATTTATCTCACAAACAGATATGATTCATATCCCCAAATACTGACTACAGGTTTTCTAATTTTTCATTTTATGACAATCATATGATTAAAATTATACCCAGCAAACTTTTGTCCCTTTCAACATCTTGAATTTACCCAATATACTTAAAAATGGATTTGGACGGATAGGAGGGTAGCCCTCCCCTTACAGGATTATAATCTGAATCACCCATGACCACAGCGGTATCCACTTGAAATATATTTTAAGTTCCAAGAGTGCAATTTTAAGGATAAAACATTAACTAAACTCCCTTTTTTGCATTAGTAATTTACCTGTTTGCCACTTAATTGGTAAAAAGAAAGATTCTGTCCCCAGTCAGCAACACAAAGAACATCATATGCATCATCTCTAGAAAATATAATTAATAATAAAGAAATATAATTGAGAATTACAATAGATAATATCAAGAGGACATAATAATAATACCATATACAGGGTGAATACAAAAGTCTGAACCCCCCTTTTATTTTTTGAACTGAAGCAGATATGTCAATTTTGATGAATCCACTGAATAGGAAGTTGTGGGTGGCCTATCCCATGGTGCACTTTTCATCATCCCAAATATGCAAATTAGGACACATTCAAAATTTATCTCAAAAACCGTAAGGGATAGAGAGAAAAAACCCAATTGCAAACTTGTTCAGCATAAAAAAACAAACAAAACAAAAGAAAAATCGTCCAAATCGGACCAACCAATCACCCACAATCACGTGGTGAACTGTTTGTAGCTTACAAACAGCCACACTGCATGAGGAAAACTGAATGTTGATATTTCCACCATGTAAAGCATGCAAATCAAAAAATTAACATAAATTACCATACTCACATTCACTTTCATGCGGAAAAGCAAATAAAAGGCATGTTTCAGCACACAGAAGACAGAACAATTCCAGGATGGCAAGCTACACTGTTCCGGAAATGGTCAACATGATCTTCTGCTTCGGAGAGGCAAGGAGAAACCTACATGCTACAGTTAGGTTGTATCGAGACAGATACCCTAACGAACGCCATCCATCTCATCAAACAATGCGTCACATTATTCAAAGATTCGAGGCTACTGGGGATATTAATGCAGAACAAAGACGACCAAGGGCACAAGGCGACGAGGATACAACAACACTAGTTCTGGCTGCAGTTGCTGCAAATCCTCACACAAGCAGCAGAGCAATGTATAAGAATCTCAACATTCGACACGCACATCATTTTCACCCATACCATATTCACTGTCACCAGGAGCTACAAACAGTTCACCACGTGATTGTGGGTGATTGGTTGGTCCGTTTTGGATGATTTTTTTGTTTTGTTTGTTTTATTATGCTGAACAAGTTTGCAATTGGGTTTTTTTTCTCTATCCCTTACGGTTTTTGAGATAAATTTTGAATGTGTCCTAATTTGCATATTTGGGATGATGAAAAGTGCACCATGGGATAGGCCACCCAAAACTTCCTATTCAGTGGATTCATCAAAATTGACATATCTGCTTCGGTTCAAAAAATAAAAGGGGGGTTCAAACTTTTGTATTCACCCTGTATACTCGTCTCTAAGCCCAGTTTTCTTTTCCAAAAAATGGCCCCTAAAAACCATGTTCGACTTATGCACGAGTCAGAGTTGATGAGAGCTCTCAGAAGCGGAGGGAGCGCTCTTATAAGTGGAGTTTGAAAAATTAAATAATAACTTATTAATTCATTTAGAATTCATTTATTAACCCTTCCACTGCTTAAAAGTTAAAAAGTAACTGCGTATTATTGAAAAATTGCATATACGAGAGTTGATCGAAAAGTAATGCTTTCATGACTGTAACTTTTTTATTTAGTACTCGGTTTTCAAAATTCTTTTTGTACCTAATACTTATATTGGTCTTCTGGTGCCAAGACATGACTAGTCGAGTGAATCTGTCAGAGAAGAATCCCGGCTGTTTTGCACTTTTTCCACTGACTTCGAATCTTGCGACTTTCACTGCTTCCCAAATATGAAAGAGCACCTTAAGGGACATGAGTTTCGTTCTGACGACGAGGTGAAATTCAATCCTGGTGTCGACAATAACCGTCAACACGATGAATTCTTCTCCGCAGAGAAGAGATGGCCATCAATCAGCAGAAACACGTGTACTATCGTCAAGCACTAGTATATAAAATTTAATATACCTTACAGGTATTTATCGTGTCTTGTATCGTACACTGTCATTTAACGTTTATCGTGTTTTGTATCATACACTGTCTCATTATGTAGTGGCTGCTAACCCATTTCTTTTGTACCCTGAAGAAGGCGGGATTAAAACCGAAACTAGTTGGTTTTTTAAACTAAAGGCCTCTTGTTGTACTGTAAGGCCTCTTTCAATTTTGTTAATTTTTTACAGCACATTGTTTAAATATATACAATATACAATACACAAATTAGTGCATTATTTCACATCTTTTCCCTCAATTTTCAATCCACTCTTTCATTGTAAAAAGCAAATGCATAAGTCAAATCCCAAAAACAAGATGGTGATGACCTTGGTAAACTTCCACTGTGTTAATACAGTGCTGTTGAAAATCATCCAAGAATGTTTCAATAAAGAACGTTAGTATGATTACAATTAATATCTATTATTACATACTGTAAATAATTATGAGGCCGAAAGTGAGGCCGATGAAAACGAGACTGAAGATGTGGATGACAAGAATGAGAATGAAAATTTTCATCAACTTTTTGGGGAGTCAGATGAAGAAGAAGCTATGTTTGATGGTTTTCCCACACAATGAATTTGTTACTATAAATTTAATCTTCTTGTAATTACGCAAAAACATGCTAGTAATAATTGTGTTCTATAAAACTTTTTTTCCCTCTCAAGCGTTGCCTTTTTTGCCTCGGCTTATGCTCGAGTCATGGCGTTTTTCCACTTTTTGGAATCAAAAATAGGAGGTCAGCTTATGCACGAGTATTTATGGTAATAATAATATAAATATTATTATTTTAACAAATTCAAATTAAATCATTAAAAATTAATGACAATATAAAATTTTAAATGTATAAAATATAAAATACAAATCCAAATAACGATAATCAAAATAATTAGTAATACATTAAAAACCATTGTAGCCTGTTCCAAAGCCCCATTAGGACTTGAATGGAATAATGGAAACCTAAAAACAAAATATATAAATCTCAAAACTATATCAAACTTACATAAAAAGTTTTATATAAAATATTATTATTATTATGTATTACCATATGCACCCAATTATAAGCTGCACCCCTATTTTAGTGTAAGCAAATTTGAAAAAAAAAATTATTTTAAGTGCTGCTTATAATTGGGCCAATACGGTATTATTATTATCATTCTTTGGAGAAGCCAAACTCGGATCAAGTCTGGAAGCCAATCCCAGAGGCGGACCCAAAAGAGGGCCAAAGCCCAAGGGACTCAAATGCGAGGGAGGGAAAGTTATGCACTCATGGGAGTATTGATGTTTGGGTGTAGGAATTTCCTTACTATGTGACAGGTGTTTAGAATTGTGGCTTTCTGTAAGGTTTTGTATAAGTGTGGGTTTAAATTTAGTGTTGACAGGCTTTTGTGTAGCGAGTGTGGAATAACCCCAGTGGCAGAAAAAACGATAGGAACAATGTGTACTCTGTTAACTCCCCAAAGGCGTTTTATTTCATGTGCAAGATCTGTATATTTAGTGATTTTGTCAGTGTGTCTTTTGTAAATTGTGTGTGTTGGGGATGGAGATATCAATTATGTAAGTCACATTGTTTTGCTTATTTACTAGTGTAATGTCTGGTCTGTTATGAGGGATAGTTTTGTCAGTGATTATAGCTCTGTCAAAATATAGTTTATGTGTGGTGTTCTCTAAGACAGTGTCGGGAATATATTTATAGTAAGGAGTGTGAATGTCCCTTAGCTTGTGTATCTTAGCTAGATGTTGATGTATGATGTTGGCTACCTGGTTATGTCTGTGTAAATAATCTGTCTGCGTGAGTATTTTGCAACTGGATATGACGTGTTGGATGGTTTCCTCTGCGATATGGCATTTCCTGCAAGACCCGTCAGTCGAATCTTTAATAATTAGTTTTCTGTAGCTTTTAGTGTTAATAACCTGGTCTTGTTTAGCAATCATGGTTCCTTCAGTTTCCCCAAAGAGACTCCCTTCACTCAACCAAAAGTTCGACGCTTTTTTTGTCAACATGTGGCTGGTTGAGGTCAGAAGGATGTCTACCGTGGAGTTGCTTTCCGAGCCATGATTGAAGTTTAGTGCATGTTGTAGGAATGTTATGGGTGTTCTGCATGCTGTTCAGATTCAGAGGTGTGTATTTTGTATCAGCCATGCAGACTGCTTTGTGTAATGGTGATGTGTGTTGTTTAGAGTAAAAGAATTCTCTGAGTGACTGAGTCTGTTTCTGGTGTAGATCTGTTATGTCAATAAGACCTCTGCCTCCCTCTGAACGAGGCAGGGTGAGTCTTTCAATAGCTGTGTATGGATGGTGCTTTCTGTGCTTTGTAAGCAGTTTACGTTGTTTCCTTTCAAGATCTGTGTGTGTCCACTGTATGACTCCAAATGAGTAGGAGAGTATTGGCGTGGCATAAGTATTGATGGCCTTGATTAAATTTCTGGAATATTAATGCGTTTTAAGTAATGTCTCTAGCCTATGAAGATATTGTTTAGTGAGTGTATTCTTTATGTGTTTGTGCTCTAGAAGCTTGGCTTGCTTAAATCCTAGATATTTGTAAAATTCGTCATTTTCCATAGCAGCAATGTGATGCCTTCCCTGAGTACTCCATTTTCAATGTGAATGGTTTTGCATTTGTCCAACCCAAATTGCATTTGTATATCTTTTGAAAAGGTTTGTGTAATGTCAAGTAATTGGTGCAGTTGTGTTTGTGTGGAGGCGTAGATTTTCATGTCGTCCATGTAGAGTAAGTGTGAGAGCGTGTAGTGGCAGCTTTTATTATGTTTAATTGTGTAGCCGTAAGTTGTGCTATTCAGTCTGTTGGAAAGTGCATTTAGTGCAAGACAAAACCAGAGTGGGCTCAGTGAGTCACCCTGGAAGATGCCCCGGTTTATCTGTATTTTGTCAGTCGTGATAGTTTCACTGTTGAGTGTGAGGTGTAGTGTAGTTCACCAATGCAGCATTGTACTTTCTAAAAATGTAATAAGTGTAGGGTTTATTTTATATAATCGTAGTGTATATAAAAGCCATGAGTGTGGGACACTATCAAAGGCCTTTTTGTAATCAATGTAGGCTGCATGGAGGTGTCGAAGTTTATTGTGAGTTTGCCATAGGACCACACTGTCTATCAGGATTTGCTCCTTACAACCCATGTGATTTCTACGACATCCCTTTTGTTGCTCAGTGAGAATGTTGTTTGTATCTATGTGTGTATAAATTTTGTTTGCGATACAGGCAGTTATTATTTTGTAAAGTGTAGGCAGGCATGTGATAGGTCTATATTGTGTGGGATCTGTAGTGTTATGTGACTTTGGTACCATGTATGTTATTCCTTGTGTGAGGAAATGTGGCAATGTCTGTGGTGTTTGCAAAGTGTTGGAGATCTGTTTTGCAAGGGCCAGATGCAAACAGGTGAAGCGCTTATACCAGAAGTTCTGAATCCTATCTACACCTGGAGCCTTCCAATTGTGAGAACGTTTAATGACTTGTGAGAGTTCATCTGCTGTTATATCAGTATAAGGCATGTTTTATAGTGTGGATGCTAATTGCTCCTCTTCTTTGATCCAGCTAGCTTCCCTATTATGTTCAACTGAGACAGACCAAAGAGACGACCAATAATGTTGGAGTGCTGTTTGTGTTGGCAGACCAGTGTTTTGTGTCTGTGTATAATCTTTGTTTAACTGCTTATAGAATGTCTTCTCATTGTTTGCAAATAACTTGTTCTGCTGTTTGCGCTGAGTGCATGTTTTGTATCTCTTCAGGTCTTGTGTTTTTGCAGCTAACTTTTGTTTTAATGGGTCCATATATTCTGTAATGTGTTGATTGTGCTGCTCATGTCTGGTGTGTGTTTTAATCTTCTTAAATAATTGTCTGAGGCGTTTGTTCTGCTTTGATGAAGTGTTGTTTTTAGTGTACTGTGTAATTCTACCTAACTGCTTGCGGATTTCGTCAATCTCAGACTCAATCTGCTTTTGCCATTTAGGTTTCTGTTGGGTGTATAATTTTTGTGTGTTCTTATGGATTGGATCCTACCCAGTGTGGATATAACTGTAAGAGCCCCAGCGTAAATAAGTAGGTGTATGTATTCTAAAGATAGATTTTCTTCAATGTATTGTGGTAAGATATATGTGTTCATGTAAGATAAAATTTCCCCTGTTTTGCTGTTTATGTTTATTTTAGGTATACCTGGTCTTTGTGTGGGATCTGTTCCCGTGTAAACTGTAAGGTGTCTTTGTAGGGTGTCATTTAATGTTTCAAAAAGTTTGGTATTCATGTTGTGTTGTGGATGAATATCATGGTGAAGTTCATTGTTGAGTGTGTGTTCTACAAGTTTATTAGTGATGTCAATGTTAGTGTTTGATTCTGTGTGTTGAGTGTCGGTTTGTGTAGATGATGTCTCGTGTTCTTGTTGCTGCTGTGCAACTTCTTGCTTATTATCATTATTATTATTAATACCGTATTGGCCCAATTACAAGCAGCACTTAAATTTTTTTTTTTTTTCAAATTTGCTTACACTAAAATAGGGGTGCAGCTTATAATCGGGTGCATATGGTAATACATAATAATAATAATAATAATAATAATAATAATAATAATAATTTTTTTTTATTATTTATTTACAATTTTACAATTCATAATTTGACCGAGCGGTGGATTGGTCGAGCAAACAATAACCTGGAACTTGCAAAGTGGCCACCGCAGAGCCCTGACCTCACACCTTGTGATTTCTTTTTATGGGGGTGTGTAAAGGACAAGTTCTTCACCCTACCCCTTCCCCGTGACCTAGACGAGCTGAAAGAATGCATTACGGTAGTGATACGTGGGATTGATGGAGAAATGTTCATGCAGGTTTGGGACGAATTCGACTACCGGATTGATGCATGCCGTGTCATGACAGGGGGGCATATTGAACATCTTTAACTGTGTCACAATAAACTTCAAGAGTTTTTCTTTAAGAATCCGTATGTGGTGTGTCTATATTCTGAATAGCTTTGATGTAATAAATTTTTAAAAGTGTGAAATTCTTTTGTAATCACCCTGTATGTCATTTTTTATCTACATCTTCTAAAGAAGAGGATTTTAATAAGAATTATGAGTGACTATCAGGCCTAATTAGAAAGGATTTGACTGAATCGTTCGAAATGATTAGAGAGGATGCAACAGAGGTGCTAAGAGGTTCAGAGAACTTGGATGAGTTAAAGAATTGAAGAAGAGGGTGCTTAGCGACCGTGACTTCTGCCATAAAGAAAATCGAGCAACCCAAAAAGGAGCAAAAGATTCTTCAAGTCAAATCAAAATTGTTCAATCTTCGTCGTTATGCAGACAATTACATGAAAGCACATGAAGTGGTGAAGATCCTTGGGCTGACCAATGTGCCAGAAGAAATGGCAAACAAGCATAAAAAACAATCACCGATCTCGACGAGTTCGAAACAGCCATGATAACGTGGATCAACAAGCATGAAGCTGATGAAGGCGACGAAGACAAGGAAGAGGAGTTAAAGCTTGATGACAGCGCGAGCCAAGCTAGTAATTCCAATATTGAAGAACTCATCGCAAAGCAAACTATGATGATCGAGTTGATAGCCGAACAGCAGCTCCAATCGTCCCTTCCAAAACAAGACATGATGAGTTTTGATGGAAATCCTTTAGAGTACCTGGCATTCATCAAGACTTTCGAGAGTCTCTTAGAGTCGAGGAGTACTGACGCCAATCGAAGAATGTACTACTTGAACAGTACACAAGTGGCAAAGTCAAGAGCCTGGTGAGAAGCTACCTTTCGATGAAGGTAGATGACGCTTACAAGAAGGTCAAGAATAGTCTTCGGCAACTCTATGGACGAGGGTCTAAGATCGCAAATGCATACATCAAGAGAGTCTTGGACTTCCCAGTCATCAAAGGAGGCAATGGCGAAGCATTACACAGTTTTCATCTCCTCCTACTCGAATGTCAAAATTGTATGGAAGATGTCGATGAGATAAGCGACATAGAGCATCCGATCAATATGCGAGCAATTGTTGAGAAATTGTCATTCGACATGCAAAAAAGATGGTGTCAAATTGCTCATGACATCAGCGAGGTCAAAGAGAAGATCAGTCTCCAGCATTTAGTCGACTTCGTCTTCCGAGCTGCTGGCGAACTACAACATATGGTCTTTGGTGATATTCGTGAAGACAAGAAGCGGTCGACTCGTAAGGAGGAAAAGTCATCCAAAGAGCCTATCGGATCTAAGGGCCTAGGTACCAAGAGTTCAAAAGGATCCAGTTTCTCCACCAACCTTAATGATGAAAGAAAGACAGTCGAGTGCTACTACTGTCAAGAAAGTTACTCTTTGGAAGACTGCGGTCGTTTCCAAGGAATCAGTCCAGATGAAAAAAGGAAATTCACCCAAGATCATGGTCTCTGCTTCAAGTGTATGTCAAAGGCACATCGAGCCAAGGTCTGCACTAAAGAGATTAAATATCAATATTGCCACAAGGGTCATGCGACACTGCTTCATGAAGAAACGTACGCCAAAGTCAAAGACAAGAGAGAGCGTCAAGAAGCCTCTGTTAAAAATGGATTTGTCGAAACGAAGGATTCACGTAGAAGACTCAAGACAGCCAAGGCGATAATCCCCATCAGAGTTCGAGTCAAGGCTACAAAGTGCTTAGTGACGACTTAAGCATTCATAGACAATGGAAGCTCACATGCATTTTGTACCAAAGACCTAATGAACGAGCTGAAGGCTAAAGGGAGCAAGAAGTTGTTGTTCATCTCGACCATGGAAAAGAGAGATAGTTCATTTGAATGCTTTGGTCTTGAAGATCTGGAGGTGAGCGACCTGGAAGAAAACGGACGGTTGCCTTTGCCTGAGATCTACACACGAGAAGAGTTTCCAGTCTATCAGGAGGACATTATCGAGCAGGAAGACATTGCTCAATGGAATTATTTAAATAGAGTTATGCTACCAGAAGTCGATGCTCCTATCGGGCTTCTTATTGGTAATAATGTGCCTGCTGCTCTTGAACCATTAGACGTAATCCACAGCGAGAAGAAAGGTCCTTTTGCGATAAAGACCGGATTAGGCTGGGCAATACATGGGCCAACTTCAGTTAGGCAGATTAAGTCGTTATGTATCAAGGCTGACCTATTTTTGAATAAGCAAATGGAGAATTGGTTCAATTTAGTTTACGACCATGCGAGCGATGTGAGCGGTCTTTCCCTGTCCGATAAAAAGTTTATGGAAATTTTTGAGAAGACCATCCAAGAAGTCGACGGTCATTACTCTTTATAAGATAAGTTGCAGAAGTTGCCTAATAACAGAGGACAGGCTATTCAAAGGGTTATTTGCCTCCAGAAGAAGCTTCTTCATGATAAGCAACTTTATGAAGACTACAAGGGATTTATGGATAAAATGCTAGCAAATGGGCATTCTGAGAATGTACCTTGTAACAAGATGAATGCGGTCGAGAGAGTCTGGTATCTCCCACATCACTCTGTATATCATCCTGCTAAACCGGACAAGATCAGGGTGGGTTTTGATTGCTCGTCCCTAAATGAAATGCTACACCAAGATCTGGATGTGATGAACTATTTGGTTGGGGTATTAACAAGATTCCGAGAGGAACCAGTAGCTTTTGACAGCGAACGTCAAGAGTATGTTCTATCAGGTGGCGGTGCCTGAAGAAGATAGAGATGTGATAGAAAGATAGGACAATAGTGAGTAAAATAAGGAGAAACACATAATACAAAAGAAATCGTGATTTTATTGTAATGAAAACAAACTTCATACAAAAGACTATGTCTTATTCATAAAGGCTTATT
>JAHWFO010039517.1:0-45038 GCA_023313115.1 Rhysida immarginata | reverse complement strand
CTCACCTGGATTCTAGCCTGATTTTCCCAGCCTCTTGCTAGTCCACTAGCCGGATTTGCGATTCGAATGTTTTCCTTAAAACGATATGGATTCATCCATATTACATTCGTTGTATTCTGTGTCTCTCCAATAGGTTTCGTTTCATCCGCCGGTGTCTGCATTCCTTCCTCTACTCCTTGGGGAAAATAAGATGCAAATGGATTCATTTCTGATGACTCCATAATCGTTTCCATCTTCTCGTATACTCCATTTACCATTTCTACACGCTTTTCTCCTTCTCTCTTCAATCGGGTTTTTATCCGACTGATCACCAGCTCCGCTTCCGCGATTCTCTTCGCCAATGAAGCGTTCCTCCTGACCGACTTTATGACCGCATCGGCCAACTTCTGTTTTTCCTCCTTTTTAAACCTAGATAGCAGTTCCTCTATCTCCTGCTTCCACTGTTTCAAACCGTCACTATCGGAAATATTGTGCTTCGGGCGGTTTTCTTCCGCGCCGACTCTCTCCTTCACCTCCGGTTCACCCGGAATTTCTGTAATTAATGGCGTTGGGCTTTTGAATTTTTCTTTAAAATGACAATTTCTTTCTAGGTGTCCGCGTTGATTACATCTGCGACACCGGGGTCCTCGCCTAGAGCTTCTTTGTCTATCCGGCGGGTTCTGAGTTTGCGCCCCCATCGTACAACTCCCTGTCCGCATTCCTCGTCTCCTCTGCCGACACTCACTTTCGTAATGGCCGATTTTTTTACAAAAAGGACAAACAAGATATCTTCTATCTTTTGTGAGACAACGTCGTTTTGCCAGAAAACCTAGACCACCCCTCCAACAACATGCACCGGCTGGCACCGCCGAGAGTCGACCTCCGAACGACCCCCATCGTAACTTGTGAAGGCGCGCTTCACCGCGTCCTCTATCTTCACCTCTACTTTCTCCATAATTCAGTTTATAATTTCATCCTTGCTAATCATATTAATCATAGATGACGTACGAAGACTAATTTCTGCTTTTTCTATGCGTTCTGCAGCAATGACAGCATCGTTTAAAGTCTCTGTCCTCACATATATCATTCCCTTTTGTATACTCGGGCTCAAACCTGCTAAAAATCTTTCTTTCATACGCCGCGCTAGCAACTCCTTCCCATACTCTCTCTTAGCATTAGTGTTGGATATAAATAGTTTCGACCGCTCTTCCGTATTGTTGATCATATGGCGTTGAATTCAAGGACTGTTGCCTAGACACGACATTGTTGCTGTTCAGCGAGGCTCTTCATTCTTGTGCCACCGAGCGAACAAGACGTTCATCGCCATTGATTGATCTTAGCCCTTTTTATGTATATGTAAACTAAGACAACTGTAATTAACATAATGGACAATATAATTGTTATTCCTTAATGACTGTTTTGGTGTTTCCTTTCTCAACATCCTACACCTTTCAAAATCCAACAAGTTATGGGTCCAGACATCGTCAGACACCGCGAAACTGCATACGAAAGGTAGGATGTTCAACCCTAACGATTGCTAAAGAGTTCGAATTCAATTTGACTGCCTTTACTGCGTGTGATATATCTCAACTCCGACGAATTGAGGTTTAATGTGCGAATAAATGATTATCAAGCGATAATTCCAGTGCACGTTTCACCGAATTAATTGAATCAAAATTGTCTACCGGACTTTTTCCGACATGGCGAGCATGTTCAATGCGACCCGTTTCGAAACTCTCTCGAAGGATAACTATGATACGTGGAGGATGCAAGTTCAAGCTCTCCTCATCAAAAACGAAACGTGGGATTATGTTTATGGTGAGAAACCGAAGCCAAAAATAATTGAAGGAGCGACAGAGTCGGCGACACAGGCTGCCCTTGATGATTGGATCAAGCAGGACCGCAAAGCCAAGTCAGACTTAATTTTAGCCATTAGTCCTTCTGAATTAAGACAAATTCGGGATTGCGACACCTCGAAGGAAATTTGGGACAAGCTGGAGACCATATACGCCTCCAAAGGCCCCGCTCGCAAGGCAACTTTGCTGAAGCAACTCACTCAGCAAAAGATGCAAGAAGCTGATGATATCCGTGACCATCTCTCTAAGTTCTTCGATGCTGTCGATAAACTGCAATCTATGGACGTAGACATTAATGGAGACCTCCTGACCATCATGCTTTTATACAGTCTGCCTGACTCCTTTGAAAATTTCAGATGCGCAATAGAGACTCGTGACGTACTTCCTACCGCTGAATCACTTCGAATAAAGATTATTGAAGAAAGTGATTCCAGGAGACACAAGTCCGTTGTCCGTGATTCAAACGCCTTACACGTCAAACATTCTTCCTTCCGGCCCCAAGTCCAATGCTCCGGAAGATGCGACTCCAAGAAGCATAAAGACAGACGGAAGCCAATCAAATGTCATTTTTGCGGGATTCCAGGCCATAAAATTGCAGAATGCCGAAAAAAGAAAAAGAGTGAAAGTCAACATGGAAATCATATTGATGAAACTCATCATGCTGATGCGCTCGAGGCAGCATCGACGCCATTGTCAATCAATCCTCTAAAACGCAATATATGGTGTCTAGACAGTGGAGCCACTTCCCACTTGTGTAACGATATGACGCTCTTCACCAAACCAAAAGAAATAAAATGTGTACTTCGTTTGGCCGATAGCACCATTACCCAGATCGAAGCCAAAGGAGACGTTGCCCTTTCAGTCGATGCTAATGGACGTTCGAAATCTGTTGTGCTGCAAAACGCACTGTTTGCCCCTGATCTTCGGACAAATCTTCTATCGGTCGCAAAACTGGTTGACAGGAAGAATGTCGTAATCTTCACCAAGAATGGAGCAACCGTTAAGGACACTCGTGGGAATGTTCGATTTAAGGCTGATCGTAATGGCGATTTATTCTACGTGAGTGACAAAGCACACGAAACTAACGCAGTTGCAAGTGAAAAACTTTCTGCCATAAAAAGATGGCATCAACGTCTTGCTCACCTCAACAATAATGACTTACGATCCTTAATCCAAAAAGGATATATTGACGGATGTAAATCCACCTACGACCAAGTTTCATCTACATGTAAGGTATGCATCACCGGAAAGTTGGCCTGCTTGCCTTTTCCAACGTGCCACACCAGATCCTCTACACTATTAGAAGTCGTTCACTCAGATGTGTGCGGACCCATGCGCGTCGAATCTGAAGGCGGTGCACGATATTTTCTCACCTTCATTGATGACTATAGTAGATGGTGCGAAATCCAAAGTAAAGATCAAGTGGCGGATAAATTTTTGGAATACAAAAGCCTAGCAGAAAAGCAAACTGGATGCAAAATTAAAGCCCTTCAATCCGACAACGGAAAAGAATATTGCAATGCCTGCATGGACCAAATTCTAAAGAACTCGGGAATCAAGAGACTGTTGACAGCTGCGTATACACCACAACAGAATGGGTTGGCGGAACGCAAAAACAGAACTCTCGTGGAAACAGCACGCTGCCTCCTTCTACCGTCAGGATTGCCCCCGTCTTTCTGGGCTGAAGCAATCGCTACTGCCAATTATATCAAAAATAGATGCAGTACTAAAGTTCTAAAAGGTGATACCCCTTTTGAAAGATGGACAAATCGGCGTCCGAATCTTAAATACTTCAAGGTTTTTGGATGTAGAAGTTTCGTTTTGAGCACACATCCGAATAAAGGAAAGTTTCATGCAAAAGCTACCGAAGGCAAGTTCGTCGGTTATTCGGATACACATAAAGCGTATCGAATATGGATGCCCAAAGAACGCAGGATATGCATTACCCGAGATGTTAAATTCCTGGAGGGGTCCAACTCAAATGATTCAATGGATGATATAATCGACGAAAACACTATCAACGGACGTTTTAAACTTTTGAATGCCTCCTATGAGTCATATTCACCTAAGGAATTTAAAACCGATCAAAATGAAGTGACACCGCCAGAGAGTGATTTACCTCGATTAACTTCGTCAGAAGATATTCCTTCAACAAACTATGAGAAGAAACCTTCGGTCCAACCACAAGCAAAACGAGCTCCTGGACGACCATGGAAAATTTTCACAGGGAAACCTGGAAGGCCCAAAAAGGAATATAAATTGGTTACAAATCCTGATGACTATAAAGACGAAGATCTCCCTGAACTTCCGATTAATGATGAAAGAGAACATGAGGCCCACGTGGATGACGACTCATCTCACGAAATACAAGAAACTGAATATGCTGCACTCGTAAATGAGATTTCACTATCCAATGCAATGCTAGGAGACCATTGTGACGAATGGAGAGAGGCCATTTATCGAGAAACAAATAGTCTTTTGGAAAACGATGTGTGGGACTTGGTGGACCGACCAGTGAACCAAAAGGTCATCGGCACCACGACCGTCCTCAGAAACAAATTTCGAAAAGATGGCACCTTGGAACGACGCAAGGCTCGAATCGTGGCCAGAGGATATACTCAACTCCAAGGGATCGACTTCTACGATTCGTTTTCTCCTGTAGCCAGACTCGGCTCGTTCAGGTTACTGATGGCCCTCTCAGCTGAATTCGACCTTAGAATTTCCCAACTTGACGTCACAACGGCCTACTTGTATGGAGACCTCGACGTGGAGACTTACATGGAGTTGCCACAATTATTGGAAGAAACACTCAACAAAATGGCTCGTGAAGAAAAGGACATTAATATCCGCTACAAAGCGCAAAAGATGCTACGTAGTTTACATAGAGGAAACCAGGTGTGCAAATTAAAACGAGCAATATATGGATTACGCCAAGCTGGCCGTCAATGGCATATAAAGTTAACCGACGTACTTCTGGGCATTGGATTTCATCCTACAAATTCCGACCCCTGCGTGTACACTGAGAAAAGGAAAGAAACGTTCATATTGATTTACGTCGACGATTTATTGATTGCTACCAAGAGCAAGCACAAAGAAAAATTGCTAAAGGATACCCTATGCCAAAATTTTAAAATTAAAGATTACGGCGAAGCCACATTTTGTCTAGGAATAGAGATTAACCGAACAAGGGAGAGCTTACACCTTTCACAATCTGGATATATTCGCAATATACTGGAACGATTTCACATGATAGAGTGTAAACCTGTATCGATCCCACTCGCTTGCAGACTCAATCTCATTCACCCTACAACGGATGAAACCATGACAGCTGCGAATCTACCTTATAAAGAATTGGTTGGCGCGTTAATGTACCTAGCCGTCGGGACGCGCCCAGACATCGCTTTTGCCGTAAGTGTTTTGTGCCAGTTTAATGAAAAACATGATCACACTCATTGGAGTGCGGCGAAAAGGATCCTGCGTTACTTAAAAGGAACTGTTCATTATGGAATCACCTATAAACGCACAGGTAGAAATTTGAAAGGTTTCGTCGATGCAGACTGGGCCAATTGCCTCATCGACCGCAAATCCTATACCGGATACGCCTTCGTGCTGGGCAACGCAGCTATCTGTTGGGAGTCTCGAAAACAAAGTGTGGTAGCCCTCTCTACTACTGAGGCCGAGTATTTGGGACTGTCAGCTGTTGCAAAAGAAGCGATGTATTTGACCCGTTTCCTGAAGGAGCTTGGTTTCGACCACATTGCTACAGCTGAAGTTTATAACGACAACCAAGGAGCTATCAAGTTGGCAAACAATCCAATCCATCATTCACGAACGAAGCACATAGATATTCGGCATCATTTCATCCGACAAGCTCTCATTGAAGAACCCATCACGTTAACTTACCTGGACACAGACTCAATGATCGCCGATGTGCTCACGAAAGCGCTACCTAAATGGAAACACATATTTTGCATGCAGCATTTGGGGATTACCCCATCCAAATGATGAAGAGACTGTCTTCAACTAAGGGAGAGTGTTGGATATAAATAGTTTCGACCGCTCTTCCGTATTGTTGATCATATGGCGTTGAATTCAAGGACTGTTGCCTAGACACGACATTGTTGCTGTTCAGCGAGGCTCTTCATTCTTGTGCCACCGAGCGAACAAGACGTTCATCGCCATTGATTGATCTTAGCCCTTTTTATGTATATGTAAACTAAGACAACTGTAATTAACATAATGGACAATATAATTGTTATTCCTTAATGACTGTTTTGGTGTTTCCTTTCTCAACATCCTACACCTTTCAAAATCCAACAATTAGGTATCACGCCTCCTCCCTGAACTGAAATCAATAATCGACGCCCTAATGATTGCAACCTTGTCAAAAATTGTGCTACGCACTCTCCGTCCTCCTGATGGCATTCAGAAAATAGTTGTTCATCATTATCTGGTTTGTTTATAGCGAATCTAGCAAGCATTACCCTTTTAAATGCCTCGTAGGTATCTACTTCCGCAATATCTTCACTTTCTCGTACATAAAAGAGTGCGTCTCCCGCCAGTCTGAGCCTTGAATTGAATTGAATTTAAAAGGGGTGGTTACCAAGAAACCAAGCACCGCGACCTCAGATCTATTGTACTATCCCCAAAACCTTTATAAATCTCGTCTCACAAGTAGACCAGATGCATCTGCAAATCTTAAGATCTGCCTGGCAGTAACATTTTGAATTTCTGCCGGTTGGAGTATGAAGCTCCCTAAATGTTTAAATCTAAGAAATGATAGATTTAAGCAACTACAGAGAACATGAGTAGAACTCTCCTCCGCTTCATGACACTTCCTGCATGTAGCGTCAGTTGCAACACCTATTAAGGTCATATGTCTGTTAAGATGACAATGACCTGTAAGGAGTTCAACGACTTTTTTAATTTCAGTTCTTTTGAGTTTTAACAACTCACCTTTCCTCGAAACAGGATATTTTGGATTGAGTACCTTGGCTTGTCTTTGGCCATACTCTTTAATCCACGAATCAAAATGCCGTCTATCCATACAATTATGGATAGTCAGCTTAATGAGACTTTGGGACAGTCCCAAAGACGGTTCAGGACCCACAAATGGAGTCACAGAGCCATCCTTGGCAAGACAATCAGCAATTTCGTTGCCCTCGTAGCCACTGTGAGAAGGAATCCAACACAGTTTTACCTTGTTGTTAATTGCTAAATCACAGAGGGTACGATGGCACTCCCAGACAAGCTTAGATTTGTAACATACACTGTCAAGTGCATGCAACGCAGCCTGGCTATCAGAACATATTAATATTTTCTTACTTCGAAGCTTCTGAGTATTCAGCTCTATTCCACAGGCAATAATTGCAAAAATTTCTGCCTGAAAGACTGTAGAGTATTTGCCGAGGGGGAAAGACCGTCGGATTTTCCTCCTAGGGCAACATATACCTGCGCCTATTCCAGACGCCGTTTTAGATCCATCCGTAAACCATGTTTCGTGATCTCTAAATGACAAAAGCGTCTTTGTGTTCCATTCCTCCCTAGTTGGAATGGAAACAACATATTGCTTATCGAAATCATATTCCGGAAGCATTCTATCAACAGTCATATGAAAAACCGGATGTCGTAACACCCCCTTTATTAGTTTATCATATACTGTATTATCTAAACACCTATGCCAGTTGTCAGGGCTGCATATTCGATAAATTGTCATTGCAGCCTCTGCCTCAACCAGCAAGTGAATAGGTTTCAGGTCCAAGAGAAGTTCCAAAGCACTAGTCGGAGTTGTTCTCATTGCACCTGTAATAGTAAGACATGCCATTCTTTGAACTTTAGCTAGTTCTTTCCTGACTGTCTTTAATTGTGTTCTAGGCCACCATGCAACAGAGCTGTAAAGTCATCATTGGACATATAACACTAGTATATACCCAATGAATAAGTTTAGGGCTCAGCCCCCATGATTTGCCAACGACTCTTCTACAAGTCCAGAAGATCATTTTAGCACGTAGTAAACAATATTCCAGGTGTTTCCTCCATGAAAGCTTGCTATCAAGGAAGACACCGAGATATTTGACCTCAGAAGTATAAGTTAACTTTTTACCAAAGAAATTAATACTTCTAAGATTTAAGTTCTTTTTCCTAGAAAAAGGAACAATAACAGTTTTGTCTGGATTAACAGACAGACCTACCTCTTTGCACCATCTCTCTACCTTCTTGAGAATTCCTTCAAGAATGTCCGAGACAGTGTTGAGAAATTTTCCTCTTGTGATGATCGCAATGTCATCAGCATATCCAAGGCAGTGTATTCCATCTTTCTCCAGTTCACATAATAGCTCGTCGACGACAAGGCACCACAACAAGGGTGAAAGGACTCCACCCTGTGGGCACCCCATCGCCACCCGAACCATACATGAGTCTCCAAGATGTTCAGCTTCTGCTTTCCTAGTTGTAAGCAGCTCCGTAATCCATGTGATAATAACTTTATCAACTCCCCGTTTTCTCAAGAGCCCTGATAATAGTATAGGTAGATACTTTATCAAAGGCTCCTTCGATATCTAAAAAGGCTACTAATGAAGTTTCCTTCATTGTTAATGTTTTATCAACAAGAAGTACCAATTCAAAAATTGCCGCTTCAGTTGATTTACCTTGCTGGTAAGCAAATTGATGTCTTGAGAGGGGCTTCATTATCAAAACCTCCTCCCTAAGATATCTGTCCACCAGTTTTTCCATTATTTTAAGAAAAAAGGAAGTGAGGCTAATAGGTCTAAAAGATTTGGCCTCAAAATAAGTCGACTTTCCGGGCTTGGGGATGAAAACAACCTTTGTATGTCTCCAAGCCTCTGGAATATACCCCTGCACCAAACATACTCTGTAGATTCTACACAGTATGGGTGCCAAGATATCGATCCCTTTCTGCAACAGAATGGGAATCACCTCATCCGTCCCAGGAGATTTGATTGGTTCGAATGAATTAATTGCCCATTTGATTTTGTTGTATGTGACAATCCTTTTGGAAACATCCCATTTCCATTTACTCTTGGTTTTAAATCTACCAATAGAAATGAGTGTCTCCGAATTGACGACCTGCACTGAACCAGGGAAGTGTACTCTTAGCATTTCTGCTAATGTTTCTTCACCTGATTCTGTGAATTTGCCATCATTCTTCTTAACAGAAGTTAAATGATTTACAGTATCCTTAGACAATATTCTCATTACCTTTGCGGTGGTGGATAAGTCATTTAAATTTTCACAAAATTTGTTCCAGGAATCTTTCTTAGCCTTCCTGATTGCCATATGATATCTGGTGAGGGTTTCTTTATACAGAGACCACTCACCAGTTTTCTTGGCCTTGTTGAAGTGCTTTCTGCTACTTCTGCGAAGAGAACTAAGCTCATTATTCCACCAAGAAACCTGTCTTGGTAGGCTAGTTTTCCTCACCTTACAGTTTTGATGGTAGGACTGGATAATAGCACGTTGCAACTGGGCAACAGCTAGTTCCAAGTCAACCATTGAAGACATTTTATTATACATACCTTCCGTTGCGATCCTAAGGTCTTCAAGGTATGAATCCCAGTCAGTATTTCTGGGATTCCGCCTCCCTTCCGTCCTGTTTAAAAGCCTGATGCCTGCAATAGAGAAGCGAATGTATCTATGATCAGATAGAGATTCCTCATCCATTACAAGCCAATTGCTGATAAAATCAGTAGTATTGTTAAAACAAAGGGTGAGGTCAATAACCTCCTTTCTATGGCAAGTCACAAAAGTAGGTTCATTACCTTTATTTATGATTTGCAAGTTCTTTTGAAGGATGAATTCCAATAATTCATCTCCCCTTAGATTACAATCACTGCTTCCCCAAACAACGTGATGAGCATTGGCATCGCAGCCAATGATAAGCTTGTGGTTGGATTTTAAACATAGTTCAATAGTTTCTTCAACTTTCCTTGATGGAACATTGCAGTCATCATAAGGAAAGTATGAAGACATTATGAGAATATCAGTTTTATTCTCACCAGTCATGGTCAACTTAATTACAGCATTATCGCTGTCAGAATTACTGACCATGAATATGGCATGCAAATCCTTTCTAGCATAGATGCATGCCCTAGGTCTGTTGGAACTAGTATCAAAAAAGATGTTCCCACATCTTCTTGATAGTCCAACAACCCTTCCATCCCTTATCCAGGGCTCCTGGATTATTGCCAGATCGACATCACCACAGGCCATCTTGTTGTAAAGCAACGCAGAGGCCGTTCGACTGTGATGAAGATTTATTTGGATAATCCTAAGCACAGTCACAGTGTCAGACAGAGGAAAATTAAGTCCTCATACCTCCGCTGGGACTGGTAAAAGTGTCTAAAAGCCTTTCCTCATCAATAGATTCAACCTCAACATCTTCAAGGTTCATTGGAGACGTGGGTTGAAGTGTATTTTCTGAGGCTGTGTCAGCAAAATCAAGTGCACCTAACTCACTTGCAATATCGGATAAGTTATCCCTAGTACCAACAGATATTTTAGAATAAGCTATAGTTGGACTTACCTGTGACTGAGTGGTTGCTTTCTGGTCAGCTTCCTTCTCAGTTCCAGAACCAGGCTTTTTCTTTGGATCGGTCAGGATCTTAAAGATACCTTGATCGATACCTGTATTGGCAACAAAGTTGGCCTTCTTGATGGCTTCTAAGGAGTTCTCGTAGACCTCGAAGATCCATCTAGTTGAATGAGGTTCAGCCAGTCTATTGACGGTCCTCCATTCACTGGTGTTCAATTCGGGGTTGAAACGATTCATCCTCCGAAGTAGAACAGTAGCATCTTTAGTGATGTTGTCCTTTGTCTTAAAGGCAACCTTGACAGGCTTGGGGAGCTCACTCGCCTTAATCACTTTAAGGCAACAGAGCTCCTTCCTCAAGACTTTGTCATTGTTATCAAAAGAGCTAGTCAGCCAGGCTGTTGTCTCTTCGTCTTCACAGACGACCAACAACGCGCCGGCTAACAGACTCTGTTGATTGATTCTAGGTAAGAAGTCACCCTCGGGAATAGCATCTATTCTGTCGAGGATCTCCATTTGAATAAGAGAAACCTCGTCAGCAGATAACTTCTCCGCAGGAAATGACCCTTTAATGATGCAGACCTGCCAACTTTCAGAAAATAAAAAGAGTAAAATCCTTCACGTTATAATTAGGCCTATGCGAATTTATATAAGTGTGCTGATTCATCAATTTTTCAATGAATAACCCATTATCTATAATAACTTAGTATATATTTTTAACAAAATAAGGCATAAACAAATAAGTGAACATAAAGATCAATTTCAGAACTAATGTTTTTAATTAGAAAAAAATATCACGTTACAATATGAAATAACATTTAAAGGAAAAGGTTATATATTAAAAGATCTGAGTGAAGCTGCAGTAGCCTTTTTGGCTCTAACCAAAAATTGATCAGTAAACTGCTCCTCATGACAAACACTAGACTTTTTAGATTTTAAAATGGTAAAATGTTCTAATGTTTTGTTTGACATTGATGCTCTAAACATGGTACGAGTCTTTTTGACTAAACTAAAAACCCGTTCACAGGCAGCATTACTATGAGGTATCGTCAAAATACTTAACATCACTTTTCCAATTCTGTCATATTTTGGAAGTCCATCAGCACCATTAAATAACCTGATACTGTTCCACTTCGAATCAATTCTACTATTAAAGTCTATATTGTCCCCTAAAATAGATCTAAAATTCTCCAATTGAAGCTGCACAAACTGATTCTGACACATATCGGATGCTGTTTCAAATGTTTCATTTCCTTTCATAGGCAAGATACAGCGAAATCTTACAATAAAATATCTAACAGAAGAAAATGTAGCATTTTCAATGTTTTGTATTTGAGCCACTTTGGAATGTTCAAGTAATTCATCTTGCAATGGAAATTTATTAACTATATAATCGCACACAGACAGAAAATAATTTCTCACAGATTTGAAAAAAGCTGATTTTTCTTCTTGCTTCAGACTACTTAACACTTGTAATGTAGCACTACCAACCACTAAATCAGAATCACACTTCTGATTTTTAAAAGAATGAAAATTTATTTTATACAAGGGCAGAGTTTCTTCAATACTTTGTTTTATTACTGAAGGCTTCACAAATCTAGAAAATAATTCCTTCAACAAATCCAATATTAGATCTTTAAGGTTATGTATTAGAGGTGACTCTGATTGTAAAGTTAAATTTTTACTATCAAAAACTTGAATAACTCCCAAAAGAAAATAACAATATGCCTTTGAAGTACTTGAAGACAAAAACATAAAAAGGTGTTCCTCCCTAGTTAATTTTTCAGCTGCATCCTTAGTAAGTCCTGAATCTGTAATTCCAGGTGTGGTTGGGTGAGCTATCACTGAAGAGATTTTTTTATGCTGGATGGAAGATTTTGAATGATGACATGGCTGTTTACGTTTAGTACCACTGCCAGATTTAGGTACACAGGAGGGGGATGGTAAAGATGAACAGCTTGGGCTTGTGTCTGAAGTGTGTTTGCGACGCTTGTAAGATGGTTCTACCCTCGGGATTGTAAATGATGATAAAGTTTGAATTTTAGGCTTTACCTCTTCTTTGAAAAAGCTTAACAGTGGGTTCCATTGATCAATTACTCTTCCAAGGCTTTTACCCAAAGACAACCATCTAGTAGATGAATGCTTTAAAATTTTCCTACATTCTACATCGTGCAGCAACTGAAATCTACCCAGAGCCTCTTTGCGTTTAGAACTTTTTTCTAAATAATAAAATAAATCGACTAAAATTTCATCAATATTGAAAGGTAAACTCTGAGAGCCTTTCTGTGCTGCTAAATTTAATAGATGACATGGGCAACCCAGAATAAATAATGAAGGCTGCTCTTCTTTTATAACAGCTGCAACTCCTTTTTTTCTTCCTAACATTACAGCAGCATTATCTGCACTGAAGGAAATACAATTATTAATAGGAATTTTAAATCTGGATAGTTCACTAAGAACTAATTTTCCAATATTAAAACCAGTGGAATCGCCCAATAATGAGGGAATAGACAGTAAACATGTCTCGATTCTTTGTTCCTTCTGGTCAAAAAATGTTACTACCATTGGATATAATTTCGAATTAACGTCGTTAGAACCATCCGTTGAAATCGAAAATGGATTGCTCTGTAACATTTGTACAATTTCTGAAGTTTTGTCAGCTGCCATTTCACCAACAATTGCTGTAGTTTTGTCCTTGCACAGCTGTACTTTTTTGCCACATTGGACGTTGGAAACATTCTCCGGAATAAAGGCCCTGCATGGTCTGACACACTTATAGGAAGACAAGGAAAGCCGTAAACAAACATTCTGCACGAATAACATCCATACCTGTGCTTCCGCTTTTATTAAAAAAAGTTTCAATGGCTGCATTCTTCTCCTCGGCCTGAACGTAGTTTTTGTGCTTTGCGGTATTGACATGGTTCGTAATCGCATTTTTCCCACCATGTGATATGTTGAAGTCACATGGGCACACTTTACAGAAAGCAAATTTTTTTCCCTTCCGCGATGAAGATATGAACGGAAATTCTTTCGAATAATTCTCTCTGAAATCTGAAAATGCTTTCTTTGATCAACAATTTCACTCATGGCTAAAATTTGCGTATTTGGCGTTCTTGATCGTGGCCCAACCACTAAATCAACCCTGGCTTGAAATCGCGTGTCGAGGCAGTTTCAACTTTTGACCGCTAGTTGTTTATCTCTATGGCTAGTTTGGCGCTCTTCCAGGATAAAGAACTACTCTCGTCCTCATCTATTTTACCTTTAATTCTCTGATGATCCCCCTCTAGCGTTAAAACGTTGAACTTCCGCTGACACTAAGGAAAACATTGAAATGATAAGCGATACGAAGGCCTAATATCTCGAGGACCACGCCCTTCATGATGGAAAAAATAGTCCTACTTTAAGGATTTAATTTCCGTAATAATGTGTTCTATTGCCTACTCATGCAGGAGAGAAGTTCAACGTTTCTCCAACTGGGAAATCATGAAAAAACGTAAAATCCTTTATATAAAGCGTAAAAACGTAAAATGGTATTAAAAGCGTAAATTTTACGTGTAAAACGTAAAAGTTGGCAAGTCTGATGATGGCCATTTTAATGCTGCTAACAGCCTGCTTGTAGGATTTTCCTCGATCCTCCTTCAATCTCTTACTAGCTGCAACACTAGCTGGAGAGGGAGTGGAATCCGCAGGTCTATCCCTTTTCTGTCCTGAAGGAACTGAACCAGAGATCTTTTCAGCTGATTGAACACCAGCTTTCGGAGAGCCCGGTTTCTTCTTCCTTCGATTACGCCTCTGCGTTCTGGTGAGTGTTGGAGTAGAAGGAAGAATGAAACACTCTCATCTCCCAGAAGAAAGCAGACATCCAGTAATTATACCTAGAGGACATGTAGCATGGCTAATTGTTGAAGAGGTGAATAGACAGACTGGACATTCCAGAAGAGAGCATGTTTTGGCCACCATAAGAATGAGGTTTTAGATCCCTTCGGGCAATGCATTTGTGCGAGAGGTCATCCCCAAGTGCCTGAAACGCAAGAAAATGAACGCTCGACCAATGGAGAAGAAGATGGCTCCACTCATTGAGAATCGAGTACGAGCTGATAACCCACCTTTTATGTTCATAGGACTCGATTGCTTTGGTCCATTTCATGTGAAGCAAGGAAGAAAGCAGATAAAACGCTATGGGCTCATCTTTACATGTATGAATTTAAGAGCAATCCACCTCGAAGTCCTATCATCACTTGAAGCAGATAGCTTCATACAAGGCCTAAGAAGATTCATTGCTCAACATGGACAAGTTAAGGAGATTCACTGTGACAACGGAACTAACTTGGCGGCAAAATGAGTTAGAGAATTGGAACAAGAAAGTCAATTCATTTCTGCTTCAGCGAGGAATAAAGTGGCACTTAAATACGCCAGGAGCTTTGCACCAGAAACAGACGCTTACCGATGAGAGCCTTCAGACATTGATGTGTGAGGTGGAAGCAATCCTTAATTCGAGGCCAATCACGATGCCCTCCAGCAACTACCGTGATGGAGAAGCATTAATGCCCAATCATCTCCCTTTGATGAAAGGTCAACCAAGCCTACCATGGGACATTTTCGTGAAAGCTGATGGCTATGCTCGCAGACGATGCGACAAGTACAATTCCTAGCTGACGAGTTTTGGTGACGTTGGACCCGGGAGTATCTACTGAAGAGAGATCCAAGTGGCTGAAGAAGACATCGAATCTGAAACCTGGAGACGTTGTACTAATGACGTACAAGGCGACGCCAAGGAACCAATGGCCGTTAGCAAGGATACTGGAAGTCTTCCCAGATCAAGAAGGGCTTGTACGGAGGGTCAAATTGAAGACTAAAGATGGCGTTTACGAGTGACCGATCACCAAGTTGTGTAATTTAGAATTGGACATGATTGTTTAAGTGGAAGGACACTTAAGGGGCTGGTATGTTGGCGCAGAATGCTCCATCAAGTATATGTTTTTAATTATTTATTTATGTTTGCAAATTAAGACATTGTTTAATTTAAGCATTTATAAGCGAGAGTTGTTTATGTTCATGTTGCCTGTTTTATTTGTTGAACCACGAGAAGTGACGCTCATTGTTATAATCGTTAATTTTGAATATTCTAAGCCATTGTATTTTAAACTGCAATTAAAGATAGGCCTGTGTTATGAATTAAAGAATTTAAGATTGGAAGGCATACAGATCAACTTAAGTTGATTAACTTTATTTAGCATTTTTATATGCATGTATTTATTGCAATTTCATTTTTTGTAACAGAAAATCATACAATATAAGAGCCTGTAATCCAAATCATAATATAAGGAGCGAACATTCATCTACATCATGTAAATATTTCATCAAATAAATATTGTTATCAGCAGCAGCTTTTGTATTGATGCATATTTTTTTTTTTTTTAGCTTTGAACACCAAGAACTCATATAGTGGTCATTTTGCGAAGGGCATTTTGGCGATTATACAATAAAAATAATGTACTGTAAATGGACGTTATTCTAATAACTTAAAAACATAATACAGTAAAAAGTGTGCAGAAACAATGAATTAATTTGTTTATTAATGGCATTCACTATTGTTCTCAAATTCTTAAAATTATTTCTAATGCAGATGATACAGACTTATTTGCAATCATTTTAAATAATAAATAATTTATTTCCCAAATAAATACAGAATTCCTATCACTAGATTATAGGTAAAAGAGCAAGGGTTAAGCTAAGTAATAATTAATCGCACATTATTTCGTAACAAGTTATGATTACTAATAAATTAAAGCAAATCAATGAAATGCGAAATTCTATTCTTATACTGTAACATGTTACGTATTTATTCTTATAGAAGTTAAGGGGATTGTCATACATTGTTTGCATAATTAGAAAATTATTTATCATTCACAATGCATTCTATTTAATTGAGATTAGTGTAATGTATGTTGTTGTTTTTTTGTATTAATTTTGAGGTAGCAATGTCTTAAGTTGATGTAAGAGCAACATTATAAAAAAGTTTAATGTGGCCTTACAATACATGATGATACAAGTAATCTTTCTGAATGGTTTCGCTATTTATTCCCAGCTTCTTTCAGAATAAATGGCGAAACCGGTTGCAAAGATTACTTCAGTCATCACATATTGTAAGGCCACATTAAACTTCATTAGTAAGAACAATACACAAGGCCTTCTTTTCCATGATATTATAAAAAAAGGATACTAAAATTCTAGGATGAGATGGGATGTGCATGTGTATGCAAATAGACATGCAGGTTCATTTTAAGGAATGTTTGGCTTATAGGTTAGGCTATTGCATTATTTGTCTTTTAGACATTGGGAATAATTTTGAAGTTGATTATACATGAAATGTCTATCACTGATTTGTTCTGAAAGGTGTATCCTGGGAGAAAGTGAATAAATCTACATTATATTACTTTGGACTTATTATTTTCGATTTTACTGATCTTGGAGAGAGGCCAGATATAGCAACTCTATAAATAGAAGGTCATTAGAGGGGGTATGAGATCTAACCATACCGTGATTGAGGCAGGTGGGAGCCTGTGAGCACCTGGGAGCTCCTTGGTGGAAGATGGAGAGGGGGATTTTGGGGAACATAAATACATTTTCCAGTCCTGATCAAGGACAAAAAGAGAATTCTTCTATCTGAATTAGACAATTCTCATCAGACATTTAGAAGTATCTTAGTGGTATATTAGTATGAGTGACGATCAAGAGAATAGAGTGATTGCTAAATTAACATGTGACAAAGATTTAAAAAGATGAAGATTGAATAGAACATCAGGGAAGAATTACTCCCATTAGAATAAAACAATATACATTATATACACATGTATAGAAAGCAATGTTAAAACTATATATATGATGTCAAGAAAGCAACTGCAACTGGATGAAAAACTGATTCATCCAAGAGCCAATCAGAGCAGAGTTAGCCTATAACCCACTTTATTTCCACAATGTAAAATGGTTACGGATTTCAACATGCACGATTTTGTTACACCTAGAAAACATCTGGAATGTGGGTGGTTACTTCACGCTGCAATTTGCTGAATGGCCTTTATACTGCAATCTTTATTTTCCACTATTTATCGTTACAAATTATTAAACATTTTCTTGTAAGTCATTTGGGCATTGATTTGATAGTGTATTGGTAATTTTATTCACACATTCATTAATTAGAAAGTACACTCATTTCCCTTATTATGGAGAACATTATGAAAAAAATTTATTTCAAATGAAATTTAGTCATTAGGCTCTACTGCCTTCAATAAAATTCTTCAATTAAATTTGCTGCCCAGAACATTCACAGGAAAAAAAAAATATGTTATTTACTTGCAAGGATTCCAACAAAGAGACCAAATAGGACAAAGCGAACCTCCAGGTCTTTCAATTTTAATTTTTTCTTCACCCATCTAAAGGAAAAAACAAAGCACCAATGAATTTATAATCAGGAAAGAACATTGCTGAAAGTGAATTTCTATAAAAATAAAAATTACCTCATTTTTATTTAAATTCAATTAAAATTTAAAACAAATTTAAATACAGTAGAACCCCGGTTAACCGAAATAAATGGGGGGGGGGGGCGTTTTGGATAACGATTTTTTCAGCCATAAACATCTAATACTTTTGCATCTATACTTATGTTCTTTATTAAAGTTAAAAATTACATTTTAGGCTTACGTCAATATATTCTTAATACAGTAATTTATAGCATATGAATTACATGTACTCGTTCAAAAAACTCAGTAATTTTTGTTTGTTTCTTGCATCCCTTTTCGAGCAGCGATATCCTGCCATCTTTTAATCAGAAGAACGTCAGCCGGTGGTGACTCACTGCATTGTTTAACAAATATTAGGGCAACCTAAAATAACAAAACTAATATAGTTTCTATGTTGCTTTTAAACAAAAAGGTCTCTCGGAGACATTTTGGATAACCTGGGTTTCAGTCGACTCAAGTTTGGTTAACGGGGTTTTACTGTACATGTATTTTGCATCACAAAGAGATTCCATAGAATGTCAAAAATCAGTGGGAACTTTAAAGAAAGTGAAAACACAGACTACTGAAAAAAAAAAAATACCAGATACATATTACTCTGCCCTGTATTCTTTGTGAATTATAGGTCTTCGTTTTCTTTATATTTCGTTCAATTCCACTGTTTCACCTTATTATGGCCAAACCCCATTAATATGAATTTCATGGACTGAAAATTTGGTGCATATTATCTGAGGATTCTTACTGTCTGGGAATGAAAGGAAACCCTGATGGTGTAGTGTTATGAATCACGCATCAGACCAGATGTTAAAAATTATCGCCATTCGTTTATTTCAGAAAAATACTTGGTTATTGAAGTTTGTTTACATGAATGAATAAAATTTCTTGTAATAGCACTGTGAATACTGTGAAATGCTTATGTTTATATAAACAATGAAACCCAATCAGAATTCTCAAATCTCACGTGCTTCATAGTTTACTTACACTAAAAACCACTTAATTTTATTACAATAAACATCTCAAACAATGAATGCTCTTGGAATGAATTTCTTCATTCTCCGTATTATCTGGGATTAAAATCAAAAGAAAAAAAAAAAAGAAAAGATATTCACATTAATTGATTATTTTTATATATCCCTAAAGAGCATTCATAGGGATAGGACCAGAGGAACAAAAATTGATTTTCTCGAATGTACCATTTAGAAAGTGTAAAAGTGCTCTATCTTCTTTCGTTTTTCATCATTTCCGATTGAATGATATATCACATGCCATATGTTGCCATAGTTCTAAAGACTAAGTAACTGCCACTCCCATAAAGCTGGCCCCATTGGGACAATTTGGCCTAGACTTCATAGTAATGTAGATCTTGCTTAGAGGAATCTTCATACCGAATTTCACTCCTTTATATGAATTAATATACGTAGACCTTTTGGTCCCCTCTAATTTCCACCCCCGAAACTCTGACCCTAGTGGGCTAATCAAAACCAAACTAAATAGTGAAGGTGCATATACCCATTGTAAGCTATATTCCGAATTTCAACCTTCTACCTCAAAAAAAAAACAAAAAAACGTGGAAATGGGATGGATGATTGGATGGACATTGCGAAACCAATAAGTAGCTCCATTCTTTTCGTGATACGGCTGACCTGGAATTGTGTGTCAATGGACTGCAACAGGCCCTGGTTCAGTCGTATCATGAAAACTGTCCCTTGCTGAGAAAGAGAAGTAGACCCTGCTGTGTTTGGTGGAATCAGGATCTTTCTCAGTGTAGACGAGCTGTTAGGAAACTTTTTAAGAAAGCTAAACAAGACCAACGATTGGCATAGGTATAAGCTTGCCCTTGCTGAGTATAACAGAGCCGTTAGAACGGCTAAACGTATTTCGTGGAGGAAGTTCTGTGAATCAGTCCAAAAGACTGAAGAAGGAGCCAGACTCAACAAATTTTTAAAGAGAAATAATCCAATTTTTGTTGGCATTCTCCAAAAAACGGATGGTAATTTCACCAAGGATGCCAAAGAAGTCCTTGAGAGCCTTATGGCAACTCATTTCCCAGGTGCCATGCCCTGCGAACCTTTGGATATTAATTGCCTGGATTCTTCCAGCAATATCTCAGGAATAGCTGGGCCATGGCCAAGGAAGTAATTACACATAATTAAAGTTGTATGGGCAAATTAAATCTTTTGAACCATACAAGTCTCCTGGACCAGATGAAATCACCCCAATCTTGCTTCAGCAAGTATAGGATGTGATCTCACCGATCCTATGTATTATCTTTAGGGCCAGTTTAGCTCTAGGTTATATTCCTAATCTGTGGAGGTTGGTCAAAGCGGTCTTTACTCAGAAACCTAGTAAGGGCCGCTATGACTTAGCCAAAAGTTTTCGACCGATTAGTTTATCTTCTTTCGTACTTAAATGTTTTGAAAAGATTATTGATAGACAGATTAGAGAAACTATAGAGGTTGCCTTTGCACTAGTTAGTGGTTAAAATCGAGAGAACCCTGGAGTATAGGGAATTAGCCCTTGCAGCTTTTCTCGATATCAAGGATGTTTTCCATAACACCTCTTATGCTTCAATTACCAATGCTTTATGTTCTAAAGCAATTGTTCCACTGCTATGGAAATGGATCCAAACCCTTTTGGCAGACAGAATAATTGTCTCCCATTTTTTGTGGGAGAAAAGAGAGATACGACCCTCCAGGGGTTGTCCGCAGGGTGATATTCTTTACCCCCCTGCTATGGAACCTGGTGGTGGATGATCTTATTTTTAAGTGAAACAACCGTGGCATATATGCCCAAGGATATGCGGATGATATTGTCATCTACGTATCCGGGATTGATAAAACTTACTCTATTGGACCTGATGCAATCTGCTCTGGACGAGGTTCAAACACAGATTTGGTTAATCCTTTGAAAACCACTGGTGTTCCTTTTACTTGTCGGAAAGAAATTATTCCTTTTAATCGAATACCAATCTTGTTTGGTGAAAAGATTATAGTAAGGAAAGAGGTCAAATACTTAGGGATTATCCTCGATAGTAAACTGACGTGGAACCAATATCTTGATAAAAGAATAAATCAGGTTAAAATGGTACTCTATCGATGTCGATGTGTCCTAGGTAAATGTTGGGGTCTTACCCCAAAAATGACATACTGGCTGTATGTAACAGCCATTAGACCTATTCTAACATACTGTGCTCTGGTTTGGTGGCGTAAGATTGAGCAGTCTACTGTTAAGGCCAAGCTGGCCTCCCTTCAAAGGTTGGCCTGCTTGGGTATCACAGGCACTGTTTCAACTACTCCAACCAGGGCCATGGAAGTTATTTATATCCAGGGAATTGCTAGAAAAAAGTTCTTATCGTCTGGTTAACCAAGGGCTATGGGTAGATTACCCTGGGGTGAAATCTCATACCATCATTAGTCGGATTATGACCAGTAATATTTTACAAATGCCTTCTGATATTATGGAAACTTGTACCTTCCCTGGGCTCTCGAGTGAGGTCATCATAGACACTATGGTAGAGCGGAGAGGGGGGGGGGGGGGGTGGCTTTTTCCTAAGGGTGCCATCATATGGTATACAGATGGCTCCTGACATCATGGTTACTCTGGCCTAGGTATTTACTGTGGTGAATCTAAAACCCTTCGCTCTCGTCGACTTGGTCGGTGGGTCACAGTCTTCCAGGCAGAGATGTTAGCTATTATTTACTGTCTACAGATATGCATAGATAAACTCTACGTACGTAGAAAAATCTTCATACTCAGTGACAGTCAGGCGGCCCTCAAGGCCATTAAATCCTCCAAGATAACTTCTAAAATTACCTTGGAATGCAGTCAACTCCGCAGATCTTGGCTCTCCAAAATAGCATTACGAACTATGGGTGCCTTGACATAAAGGTATAGTTGGAAATGAAGTCGCAGATACCTTAGCGAAACAAGGTGCCAAGTCGGCACCCTGTGGTCCTGAACCTTTTTGCGGAATTTCCAAACAAACCGTTAAATTAACAACATTTCTTATCAAGCGATGACGAAAAGGTGGGAACAGACCACTGATCAAAGACATGCCAGACTCATGATTAAGAAACCTATTCAGAGTCTAACAACTAGTATTCTGCGGCTTAGTAAGAATAAATTACGGGTTATCATGGGCTTTCTTACAGGCCATGACTTACTACGAAAACATTTACATAGAATGGGAATCCTCCAGAAGAAACCACGATGTTCAAGGTGTAATTTAGCGGATGAAACAGCCCATCATATTCTTTTTGAATGTGTCGCTTTGGCACATTTTCGTCACCTCACGTTCAATTCTACTTTTCTTGAGGACATTCACCAGGATCCAGTAGGTAGCCTGACTTATTTTCTTAACAAGTCTGGCTTCCTGTAGGTTCTTTAGGTTTATGGGTCTTGGCGCAAAATTCCCTTGTTGGAATAAATGCCTAGGTTATCTTTGGATTTCCACCTTTGATTAACCTGCCCGCTCTTATGTATTTTGATGCGCAATTAAAATGGCATTCACATATTTCCTCTCTAAAATTATTGTTACGTACGGTTTTATGTCTAATGTACCATATCAGTCCTTATTGCCCTTTTACATTAGAAAAATGATTTATAATTCTTTATTTGAATCATGTATTCGTTATGGTTTATTATTGTATAAATTTGGAATAGAGTTTAAAGATATTATTAAGATACAAAATAAAATCATTAAACAAATAACATATGGCACTAAGTTACAAGAACATCCAATAGATCATCAATATAAGGAATTAAAAATTTTAAAAATCAAAACTTTATTTGAATATATGGTTTTCACACAAAATTGTTTTTCGAAAAATTACTTAAAACGTAAAAAACAAGAATATTCTTTACAGAGGAGTAAAATTTTTGACATACCCCAGATTTTTAATAATTTTGGAAAGCGAGAAAGGCAATTTTATGTTCCAAACTTATTTAATAATGTACCAGAATGGATGCTAAATTTAACATCTTTTAATTCAATTAAGTCTAGTTTTTTATATTGGAAAAACACAAAATGTAAGCTCAAATTTGGATAAAAGAAGTTTTACAAAAACAGTTTTCCTTTATATATTAAATGAAATAATATATATTTGTTTAAAAATTGTATATATTTATGTAGACCCTTTTTTATATCCATACAAGCCCAGAAAGGGCTTCGGATTTTGGGTTTCGAAACTGGTCTCTGGAAACATTATAGGAAAGAATTGATTATCTTATCGTTGTAAAAAATCGTCGTAAAAAAGTAAATTTAAATTCTGAAAATGATTCTTGTAAATTTTGTAAAATTATCTGGATTCGAATTGAATAAAATACGCTCCATTCTTCCACTACTTAATAATAATAATAATAATAATAATAATAATAATAATATAAAAATATATAAAAATAACTATAACAATAATAAAGTAAATAAAATAAATTATTTGCTAAAGTTTACCATGTACTTCAACGATTATTTTTTCAAGTATAAATGAATACAAATTTTATTTAGAAATCTAATCAAGAAACTTTTATCAGTTCATTGTATCAGAAAATTCAATCATTAACAGAAAAGCAACTGTTACAGTAAATTGGCTTAAAATACGCTGGATAAAGTTAGAAAGATCCAAACCCCACCTCATACAATTCAAATGTGACTATAATGAAGATTCAGAATTTAATGCCATTAATATAAGGAAATCTGTAGCAGGAAGACCACAAAGTTTGAAAAATGTAGATCAGCCTTTATTATATCCTAAAGGTAGAACTGTGACAAGGGAAAAAAGGAGAGACATGATGGACCTGTTAAATTCATTCCTCCTGTTAAACATGATTACTATAGAAACTTGACAACAAATCGAAATGACGAGTCCTCACATACAGCTGATGAAGAAGACATTATTTATATTGCTGATGAATTAATCACAAATAATATATTATAACAGAACTGTCAACATTCATTTTTATGGAAAATCTGTAATAAAAGTATATAATAACTAACTTTTTCTGTAATAAAAAACTTAAAAATTTAAACACTGAATTTAACTTTATTACTTTTTCAGTTGCCAAATCGATTAACTCCACCAGTCACATAAAAATTGTAACATTACTGACGATTATTTTTTGGCTATTCGTTCTTACTAATTTTATAAACCGTTAGATGAAAGCTATATCTGTATTTATGCATTCTACAATATATATTTTAATTTATATTATAAAGGGAATTTTAAAAAACAATGTACATTATTTTATCACATTTCTCAACTTTTTGTTTTATGGAATTAATCGATTTGTTCACTGAACGGCTCATTTATTTCATGATATACCAAATATTCAATGTTTCAATGAAATACCGAGTAAAATATCAACGATTCATTTAATCATCTAAATTTATTTTAAAGCAATTGTATTAATATATAAAATCGTTGACCTCATTTGCAAACCTCGTAATTTATACTGAATAACCACAGATTAACAATTACACAGACTGGACAATTGAAGGCAATCCTATGGAGAGAATGGAAACAGGTCACGTGACTGCGACTCATGCGCCAGCTGGCGTTACAGTGGGACCACGCCAGGAGCTGTATAGTTCTCTGAACGTAACCAACAATGTTGTTGAGTAATGTTTGTAAATAATATTAACATTTTTAAGCTTTAAAGGAAAAATAATCGATAGAAATCTGTAACTGGATTAATCTTGAAGTTTCAAACATCGGTTTAAGTACAATAAATGAATCATTTTTAATAAACAACTATGTTACTTTGCAAATCAGTTTCTGACAGTTTTTCGTTTCCCAGCTGGGTATCAGAAGTGACCCAGAAGGACTGGAAGCTCAAACAAGAACTTCACAAAAAGTTCAAATCCTCTAAACTACCTGTAGACTACTCTAAATTTAATGTAGCCAGAAAGAATTTTAAAGATAATTGGAAGTCAGATCGCGATACCTATTTTCATCATATCGAGACGAGTTTAAAAGCCAGTCCTAATTTATTCTGGGATATTTCTAAACAGCTTTTAAATTTGAAGAAAATTAATAAGGACTACCTTGATATGGACAAACAAGCTGAAATTGCATTTGCTTTTGCCTCTAATATGAATAACGATACAAGAGTGCTCGGTGACGAAATGCTTCTGAAGGATTGTTGGAAAAATATTAATAGTAGCTTTATTCTACAACAAATTGCTACTCAACAATTGATTGAACGCGCGAAGAGTATTTCAGCGCCGAGAGCTTGTATTATACCAGTCATCCCCGATTATATTTTTAAAGGATGTATTACTGCATTAGCTATTCCTATGCTTCATCTGTTCAACACATCTACTAAGCTTGATCAATACCCAGATATGTGAAAGAAGGTTATCATCCAGCCAATACCGAAGAAGACAGACGAAAAGGGGCTTACAGCTTATCGCCCAATAACCTTGATTTCTTTTCTGGCAAAATTATTAGAAACTCTTATATTTGACCAGCTTGCTCAATTTATCGACCCTTATCTATCTGACTCGCATCATGGTTTTCGCCCTGTGCGATCAAGTCAATCTAATTTGGCATCTTTTCTTCATTATATTACCTTGCAAGTCGACAAAAGGCAACAGGTCGATACCCTGTTCTTAGATTTCTCCAAGGCTTTCGACCGAGTCAATATCAATCTTCTACTTGTAAATTGCGCATTATTGGTCTCAAGAATAACATTTTACAATGGTTCTCTTCTATGTTGATTGGTAGAAGCTTTAAAATCTGTTCTCAGGATGTTAAGTTACCGGCTTTTCCGATCAAACGCGGGGTACCACAGGGCTCTCATTGGGTCCCCTGTTATTTAACATTTTCATAACGGCTCTTTCTCACTTGCTGGTGCAATTACCTATCCGTATTCTCATCTATGCTGACGATATTAAGCTATTTTACTCAATAAGAAACTGGAACAGCTGCTAGGCCCTGCAAAATGGTCTGGACTTGGTTTATCAGTGGTCTGTAAGCAACGGGCTTGAACTAAATGTGAAAAAATCCTACATGACCTCTTCTAACAGAAAAACCGTGCCTTTCCTTTTTGATTATCATATCGAAAGCAAGCATCTTGCTCGGAAAAACCATATCAGAGACTTAGGAGTCGTCTTCGCTGACAACTGCTCATTTATACATCATACTGACCAAATCAACTTGGATATTTCATGTCGTCTAGGATTAAAAAAAGAGGTTGTCATCCTTTTTCTCTGATATTAATATCTTTCTACAGCTTTATAAAGCTTTTGTTGTCCCAAAAATTCCCTACTGTGTCTGGATTTGGTACAGGGGTAACATGCAATCTATCATTTTTCTCCAGCGCAAATTTTAATGCTTTTCTTTGCGATCATGCTAGACATTACAATTCCATTCATTATAAACATAAACTTTTTAATATTAAGGATCTCATACGCAGACATTTCTTCAATATCCTACTTAATATTTACCATGGCAGATTAATTGTCCCCTCGCTTATTAATGACTTTAACTTGCATAGTCTAAGAAAATCCAGAGGTGGTTTAAGATCAAATCTACCTTAAAGTGTGGAGGTCCAACTTATCCCAAATTAACTCTATTATTAAATTAGTCAACAATTACTTGGAGCATTTCAATAACGTAAATTTAGCTGACGCCAAACATATGCATCTATCATTGTTCTTCTAATTTTTATCTTTCTCTCTCCCATCTCTGTTCGCCTCTCTCTTAGCGCCACTTCTTCAGGACATTACCTTTTCAATCTATTCCTTTAATTATTTTTATCTGTAGCATACATCTTTTTCGTGACTCAGATTTCGCTTTGTTTTTCTTGTTTTTGCCTCTCCTTCTCCCTTCTTAATCAACTTGGCTTCTTTCCCTCTGATTTTATTTAGTTTACCTCTCTATTTTATATGTATTTTTCATTAACCCCGTTTTGGGCTTCGGCCTGTTGGGGGACAACATGGGCCTCCACCAACCGGTATTTCTGGCGGGTTATTCCCTGTTGTTGTTACAATATAAAAATTATTATTATTTTTATTTTTTTATTTTTTTGTTTTCACATATTTTGAGCGTGTTGACCCATTTCTCAGATGGTACATGAGTGAATTAATTAATCCAGAATTTTCATATATTCTTTCCAAAACAAAAAGGTTTGGTTGACATTAGTGGTTTGTTTACTTTGATGTTGAAACATAAATTTGCAATTTTCACAGAAAATTTTTTTAATTGAACCACATGAAGCTAATAAAAATTCTGATGATTCTTCAAATGTAGACGAGGGTGGGTTTAGTTCAGGGCCGTCCAAATCGTGCACGTCGCCCGCGTGCAACATAAAATACATGCAGACAAAGCCGAGGAGATAGTCCAAAATACACTCAGGAGGGGAGTGGGTTTAGTTTTCCTATGCAGTGTTGCCAGACTTTAGGGGGCAATTGCATTAAATGAGGCATTATTTCTTTTGTTACTGATACTTGCTTGTTTTTTGTCTCGCATAACATTCCGAAAAAGCATAAAATCACTGAACCAGCATTTAAACCGGAGTGGGAGAATATGTTGGTTTTTTTTCATTGTTCACAGATCGGATTCAAAATGCTTAATATGCAATCGTGTCCTATCGGTGAAAAAAAATACAATTCTACCTAACATTGAGAAAATTGTCACATTAAAACGAAGGAAATAAAATGGTAAACTGCCTCGTTTTTTTTTTACAATGTCGAATTGATAATTAGCAACTCGACTTTAAGGAACTGATCTACGTAATGTGCAATAGGGGGGTAAGAAAGATTACCCACGTGCACAGGCGCTGCCCACGGACAGAAATCTTGGACAGCCCTGGTTTAGTTCATAACTTGAATGGTCGGCAATTGTGAACTAAAGCAGGAACAGTTGTTTCAAATAAACATTCAACGAAGAATTTGGCGGTATTCATGTCAAATAAGATGAAACGGGAAAATATCATAAAAAAGAACAAGAAGAGCAAAATTATTCTTGGGGAAAAAAAAAAAGAATCTTCCAGATTCTCTCTGTATCTTGCCAGAATCTGATAATTCCAATTATGCACATGTTTCTACTCTCATCCAAATATTTGAAAATTTTTTAAGTAAAGAAATTATAATTCTAATTATAGAAGAATCATCAACTCTGCAGAAAGAAGGTATGAATCAGATTTAGTTCAGAAGAATAATATATATTTTTTGCAAAACTGTATTTATCTGGCTATAATTTAATTTCCAGCAAACTTTCAGAATCATCTTCTGATCTGTGAAACGATTAGGAGTAAATGCTATAAGAAGGGACAGTTTCTTAGAAATTTGCAAATGTATACACTTATTAAAGACACCAAAATAGATCAGTCAGACAAAAGCCATTTGATAACCACATCATATTGCAAACAGCCATAAATATGCCTTCAGGATCTGAAAGTCCTTCAATTTCAAAATTTAGCATTATTTCAGCAAGAATATGTGATGATATAAGTTTAGATAGTAAAACTAATTTAGTGTCATCAAGGAATAGAAAGCGACCCCCATAGCTGCTCCAGAATGAAGAATAAAAATGTGTAAGTGCATTTCTGCTTCCCTGCCAAAGCTCAGTGCTCCCGCTAGCCTGTTTTAGGAGGGCGCTGCGCCCTGCCGCGAGAGTAGTGCGCCCTGCCGCAAGAGTAGTGCGCCCGTTCCCAAAAACAGTGCTTTTCCGCGAAAATGGTGCTTATCAATTTGCTCTTGCTCTTCCATGTATCCTTCCGCCTGATTTTATTAAACAGAAAGCACACAATTAGGCTTAGTCCTATCCCTGCCCCTCGCCCCCCTTCTTTATGAGATGCCTTGACACTGCATGATGTGCCCTCTTGCTGCAGTTGACACCCTGCCCTCTGTCAATTTTAGTGGGAACACTGAAAGCTCCTCCTTGGAATGTTTACAAGATTTTATTTTTACCTTTTAATCGACAGCAAAAAATTAATTCTTTTGAAAAATAATGATTTCTGAAATTTATTTTAAATACATCAAAATATCTTCCAAACGAATAAAAAAAAAAAAAAAAAAAATCACCATTATAAGGATAAAAAATTAAAAAAACGATCCTTTTAAAAAAATTTTTTTCGATAAAAAAATTTTTAAAGTCTAGGAAATAATGTTTAAGAGCCAAATTCAAGACGTTTTGCATTAATCTGCTATGGCATTGCAATCGTTTTGATGAGTCATCCTGTTTCCCTTCGCTTAGCATTGATTGTCCCATCTCAGATGATCTGTGTAATCGTTAATCTGTGGAATAACTATTATACAAAACATTGATATTTTAAGGGGTATTTTTTTAAACACGAAGCACTGTGTTTTAAGAAATATCAGGTCATTGCATATCAAATGTCGGATTGGAGAGGTCATCTTTAATGGCCCTCTAGAAAGGACACCTTCACACATGCTATTTGAAATAACCCCCATTGCAATCCAAACATTGTTGCCAACGATTTGGCAGCTTCACGAGCCCTCTCCGATAGAATCCATGGTCACGGGACTCAAAAAGTCCCGGAATGCGTTTTCAACATCTGCTTGGGTTAGGAATGTTTTCCTCCGAAGAAAATTGTCCAGGCTCTGGAAAAGATGGTAGTCAGTAGGGAAGAGGTCTGGAGAGTACGGGGGGGGGGGGGGGTCGTGGAAGCACCTCATAGCCCAGAGCCTGTAGCGCCTGCATGGTCGTTTGTGCAACGTGCGGACGCACGTTGTCATGCAGCAGAAGGACGCCTTTGCGATGCACAAGTGCAAGTTGCTGCTGACACAGTTTTGTGTGTATATGATGCAGTTGAAGACAGTAGGTTGCAGTGGTGATCATCTCCCCCTGCTGCAGGAAGCTGTAATGCACTACACTATGGATGTTCCACCAAACTGTAACCATGAGCTTCCTGGGGTGCAAAGAGGGTTTAGGTAACTGTCGCGGGGGTTCATCAGCATCCAGCTACTGTGCTGACCATTTCCTATTGTCATATGGGAGCCACTTCTCGTCGCAGGTGACAATGCAATCAAGAATCCCAGCTTCTTTGTGGCGCAAAAGCAATTCCATACACACTTCCAACAGACGCTCTTTTTGATTTTACTTAAGTTCATGTGGGACCCATTTGTCCTGCTTTTTCACCTTGCCGATGGTCCTAAGGTGTCTACTGACAGTTGATGCTGATACAGCATGGCCCCCTGCAAGGTCCCGAACAGTTTTTGACAGGTCCTCTTCCACAGATCGCTTCAGATCAGCGTCAGTCAACACATTGGGCGGTCTGCCATGTGGCTCATTTGCCAGGTCCGTCATTCCTGCCCGGAATTTTCGGAAGCAACGTTGGCCAGTACGTTCGTTTATGGTGCCTATGTGATGATCAAGTATTTTTCTCATCACATTAACTCCATAAATAAAAAAAAAAATTTAATTTTTGTTTGACCTTCTGCCATTAAAATTAATTCTGCAATTTTTTTATTTATTAAGCTATTATTATTATTATTATTATCTCTTTTAGCTTGCCCTGGTTTTGCTAAATATATTTATAACTTAATAAATCTTATTGTCTGCCTGTATTTTTGATTTATCCACTTAAGTACTTTGTTTTAGGATAGTTTTGGTTGCAGTTTGTCAATCTCATTAAGGGAGTAACAGTTCCTTTTAATGATTTTCCACTTTCATTTGGTTTATTGATCAAAAAGTATATTTAATTAGTGTCAACTTAATGATAATTTTATGCTGTGGTGAAAATTTGACATTTATGTGTATACACATTTTATAGAAAGTTTTTTTTTTCTTATTTTGGGATCCCATTCTTTTCTTTTACCTGTTATGAATAGAACTATTTATGATTATATCATTATAAAACATTATAATCATTTATTAGTTGCCTAACTTTTGTCAAAATGATTCTATATTTCCTTTCCAACAGTGCCCTTTATAAACATTTGTTTGTTGTTGAAAAGTGGTGATGCAGTTCTTTCATTTACATACTCATGCTGTTGTGAGTGCTTTCTTATTGTCACTACGTACTAGCCGCGTGCCTTCAGATTGTTGTTCCAAGAGAATAAATTCAGCTTCATCAAAAAAATTGGACACTTCTGACTTTTCTTCATTTCTACCAACATGCAACCATGGGGTTCTAACATCTTCTTAGGCCACCTCAGTGCTTGATTTCCACTTAGTGTTTCAGATGACATCTCTTCAAAGATAACTCTTCAGCTCTTGTAACTCGTATTATCCAGGACATGTAAGCCTTTATCTCTTCATATTTTCTTTTCCTCCGTCGAGATGGACACTCTTTAACAAACTGTGATGCAGGTCTACTTTTAAGTTTTGCCAAGTGATCTCTTCTCCGGTAGAAAACCCCATCCTTCAATTTCATAATGTTACATCAAGACCCTTTTCTGGCTGCGGTGTGCTAAGTCAGAATGTTAACTCAGACCCTTTCTGGCTGCAGTGTGCTAAACCTCATTGGGGCTTTTGTTAATGATTTTAACAGGACCCTTTAACCTTTCAAAATTTTGTTATTATTTTTTTTTAATGTTTTTCCTTCACTCTTCCTTTTGAATGTCTAAGCCATTCTAAATTTCTTTTATCAATTTTGGGGGGTAATTTTTTTTATTTAACTTTTGCCCCTTTTGCCTGTTTGTAATGGTAGTTTGAGGATAAGTCAAATTTTTCTTTTATATTATGTTCTTCTATTTATGCTTGATTTTTTTAAAATGCCTTTATCAAGCTTTACATTGAATTTAATCTTTTAAACAGTTGTATGTGAATATCTCTATTTCTTTTGAACAGCATTCTTTTAGTAAAGAATTTTCTGTTTTCTATGTCCCTTACTTTTTTAGTGCTTTAGACTTTGCTTTATTGCACATTATCTTGCTATTTAGTTGTGTTGGCCTCACATCTAACTTTGAAAATATTACTGTGTTTTGGGTTAGTCCTACACAGATGCCTTTTATGCTAATGTGATTTGCATAGTTTGGTTTTACCGTATAATGTTCTAAACTGATTATTCACATGCATTTGTTTAAGCATTAAGTTTTCCCTTAATAATTGTCTAGAAGTTTTTTTTTCTTTTCTTTTATGAGGATGTAATTGTCGAATATTACAAATGAATGGTTCATTATTTGCAAAGTTTTCCTCTATGATTAAAATCTTCTTTAATATTTGTAAGTGGTTTTTCTCTTGTTTTCCTATCTGCAGAAAGCACATTTAAAGCATACAACTGAGATTTAGATTTAATTTTATCATAACTTTTGAATTAATTTTAGTAAAACAAAACGCAATGTACAGTTTAAACGACGTTTAAAACTTTAAAATCCACTTTACTTAATTTTAGCAAATTTCTTTATCTTAAATTTTTAACTTCACTAACGTTGTGAAGCCTTGTCTTAGAATACTATTCAGTTAAATTCTTATAATTATCATAAAGATTATATTTAATCTTAACTGAGTATTGGAAGGGAAGTTTTCAACTAAAAGATAGTCAAATAATTAATTTATTGTTATTTACGATAATTTAACTTGAAAGATTTTATTAGCATCAGTCAGAACGCTTCTAAATAATTATTATAAATAAAGTAACGTCACACTAAGACGTGACACCTACACCGAATACCTTATTGATGCTTCGAGAGGCGTTGGATGCAGTGTGATTCAACCTGAACTCGTAATGCATTATCACACATATGAAATCATGACTAACTTCGCTTGGGTTCAAACGCTATTAAATATCATTGCAGACATGCAAATTTCAGGTTTATCTCTGGGAATGTACTACTTTGTTATGGCTACTTGCTACTAAACGTGGAAACAGTGCTGAAACGCAGAACCCACCTCGAAATCAGACATTTGATATGCAATGACCTGATAGCAATCCTTAACTGATTATTTTTCGTAGGGCCGCGCGATGGTCGATGTTTCAAAATACACGTAAAAATCCAATTTTTTAAAATTCCATTGATTATACATCAATGTTACTACATAAAGATTTAAAATATAAATAAATTCATAATAAACTATGATATAAATTTATAATATAATCTATAACATAATAAAGATTGAGATTTATTGTCATTCATTTAAAGAAAACCTGCAAAATTCAGAACAAACATATCTTTATTAAAACTTTTTCAACTCGTACAATTCAGATAAATTTAAGGTGTTTAAATGACATGTTTTTCGGGTATAGTATAAGATTTATACTGGGTAAAAACATCGATTATTTAACCAACATCGATGGCAACAAAAAATTAAATACCCAGTCAATGCAACGATAAAGTAACAAAAAAAAGGTACAATAAATATGTCTACAATAAGTATACAAAATGAAAATTACAGTTGGAAAGAAGCCTAAGCGATCAGTATGTTATTATGAAAAGGAAGTGAAATTATTTTTTTAAAACATTGATATATTCGAAGGGTTGGTGGGAAAAGAGAAAAATGCTGCTTATCAAAACCCAATGGCCAGATGTACTGATCGTGTATATTTGAAAGAACATATACATCAAAGTTTTACTGGAAGTCTCTCATATTTTATCAATACATCGATTTTGTTAGGAAAAACAAAAAATGGCCTTAATTTTAAAGAAAAACGTTCGTTTAACGAACGATTAATACACTAGAGTAGGGATGTGCGATGTTCATCGATGTCAATGAAACATCGATGATGAGGGGAACAACAATCGATGTTTTAACATCGATAATGAGCTAGGGTAATAATCGAAACATCGACGTTAACGTAACCGATTATCAATTATCAGGGAATTTTTATAAAAAATACCAGGCACCACTGCTGCTTTAGATTCCAGCCAATCAGAAGCGAGAGCGCAGTGGCATTCAACATCCAATCACAGATAAAATAAAAGTGATTTTACTTTATCCGTGATCCAATGGGCTCTTTAAGCCAAATCCCATTTCCAACTGCTATATAAACTCTGGACACAGGTACAAGTTGTCCAACAGGTCTTTTCAGGACAGAGTGGTAGATGAATTATCTAATACCTGTGAGATAAATGGTGGTGTCCCACAAGGATCAGTGCTGGGGCCAGTTCTGTTCAATTACTATATATGTGGCTTCCCTGAAATCTCTTACTGTAAGCTATATATTTATGCAGATGATGTTGCTATACTGACATGGGCAAGCCAGCCTAGTGTTGTTGTATCACGTTTAAAGCCCTTAAAGAATGTGAAATCTGGTTTAGCAAGTGGCGATTAAAACTAAATGTCGACAAATGCAAAGTAATGTTTATCACTAAGAAGAAAAGGAGAAACCTTGAGAATATAGAAAACATCAGGGATCAAGAAAACGTCAGTAATGAGACTGAATTCAATTTATGGAGTGACCATTACAAATAAGTGCAAGAAAAAAACAAACATCCTGACCATCCCACTCAGATTGAGAAAGATGCCTTCAGAGCTAAGTGTGTTCTTGAAAAATCCTCTCAACAGCTTAAAAGAGGAAGCTTTACAGATACGGCATCAAATTGGTGCGGCATTCCCAACACTTGAGCCAATTGCCATTAAATATTTATCATGTCCAGCTACATCTGTAGCAGCAGAAAGGCTTTTTTCCAAAGCAGGAATTATAATAACTCAGCAGAGAAATAGGTTGAAGGGCAAGTTAATATCAAAATTATTATTTTTACAGTCAATTGTTAAAAAATTTTGGGATGTTTAAATTTTTATATGTTTATAAGAATTATTAAAATATACCTTTGCTTGCTTACTACAACACAAATTTGCATTATTATGGCGTTGATAATATCGAACATCGATGTTTTAAGTTCAGCAATTATCGGTTATCGATGACGAGCTAGCGATTTTAACATCGATGATTATTCAACATCGCACATCCCTACACTAGAGTGCCTTTATAACCGCCATTATAAGGCCACTCTAAAATAGACCAATTGGAAGAGACTTCTTGCGATCGCATATTTAATTGTGAACTGAAAACGGAAACTTCACGACGCCTCCGGAAGGTATGCGGAATGCTACCCCGCAACTGTAGCGGATTCCGCTACCGCTTGTTCTCACATTTTAATTGTGAAACAGGCTTTAAACTCTATTTGTTTTTAACTTTAGAAATAGTTTTCAGGTTAATATATGATTTTATAAAATTAAAGTCCATTGTTTCCCTTCATATTTTATTTTGAAGTCCATAAAGTAGATTAAAGTAAAACGCGATTCATTTTAGCTTCAATTTGACATATACGACAATTCCCTATGACGAATGTAACCAGAGATATGCTTCGTTTTATGTGATGAGATGTGTAAAATTTTGACAACTTTGATAATCAATTATAACTAAATACAGTAGTCGCCGCTTATTATAATCACGGTTAATGTAATCAATCAGTTGTCATTATTTTTGTCAGGAACGGCACGGTTATATGCAAGTACACTGAAAATCAGCCGCTTATTGTAATCAAAACTTCGGTTAATGTCATCAAATTTTTCCCAAAGTGAAGCTTCTGCGCATGGGTAATGACCTAGAAACTCCGCGAGTTGTTAAATTCAACAGTTCTTCAACTCTGCAGCATCAAAAATAAAGTCATGTTCCCCTGTGTTACACTAGCAGTGCGGTATTAAAACCACACTGTTATTGGCTCTGCTGCAAATAAGTTGTCTGTACGAGCTGTCTGCCACGATTGCCTCGTCGCACCGGAAAAAGATCCTATGGCATCTTGCCGGTTTTTTTAATCAACACGTTTTCCCATTATCAAACATCTCAAAAAGAAATCTTTTCAAAATCATTAATACAGCTTTTACAACCTTCTTAGCAGTGTCAGTATCTAATTGTAATGAAAATTGTATATTTTCTTATACAAAATCGTCTTTATTCATGTACACTGCCATTTGTATGAAACCTCACACATCAGAACAAGCAACGAATGAATAAACATCACTTCCAGATAGATGAGGATCAGGTCTGAATTTGTCACATCCAAAGAGTCTGAAATCGCTGAGCCAGACAAACTGGAAGAGAATCTGAAAGAATATTCTAATCCACCAAAAATGCAAAATGCGAAAAGTGCTCAATGTTTTGCAACAAGGCATTATGATTATGAGAGCAAAAGCAAGCAACTAAGAATAGAAGATTTTCTTTAATTCCTGTACTGTAATGGTAAGTACGAACTTATTTACTCTATATATTTCTTACTCTCCTTGTACTATTGTGTAACATCGAAATAAAGCATTATTTATACTGTATGCAATAAAAAGCCTCATTTTTTATCCTCGATTATTGTAATCAAATAGACGTGGAACCTTACAATAAGTGGCGACTACTGTATATTTTTATCTGACAAACTAAACTATGCATGCCGTATATTTTGTCTACTCGAATACACAGATAAAGTTTGAGAAAAATCGGAGACCCTAAGGTCAATTATCACCCGATTTTGTTCAATTTGACGTGGAATGACTCGTATTGTGATATCCCCAATTGTGATATGAGAAAAAAAAATTCATTTTGAAAATTTTAAAAATGGTACTGACATTAACATTAATAAAAAGTCACTGAAACAGTGGATAAAAACTATAGAAAAGAAAAAAAAAGGAAATGCTTCTTCACAATAATAATAATAATAAAGGAAACGACATGTTTTTCCAAATAAATAATAATAATAATTAATAATTGTAACAACTATAGGGGAGTAACCAACCGGATATATTCCGGAAGGTAAAGCCCTATGTTGTCCCCCAACAGGCTTACGCCCAAAACGGGGTTAATGAAAAACATTTTAAAGTAAATAAGACAATTAAAAAGCCAACATTAAAAAGAATAAACAATACAAACAAAGCAATAAAATCAAGAACGAAAAACTTAATATAAGCGACCAAGCAATACAGCTAAAAAACCAAAAAGTCTAGGCTCAAATAGGCCAGAGTCAAAGAGGAAAACAAAAACAAAACAAAACAACAACAAAAAAAAAAAAAAAAAACCAATACCTGGGCAGAGGACGTGGACATAAGGCCTAAAATAGATTAAGAAAAGAAAACGAACATAGGACAAGGACCAACAGATCAAAAAAAAATTAATAATAATAATAATAATAATAAGAAGAAGAAGAAGAAAAGTAGCCTACTAATCGCTATTTAATAACGTTGGTTCATCTTTTAATAATATTAAATCACTAATAAAATTAAACTCGAATTTAATTTAATAAAATTTTATATTACTATGATTGAAAAAAAAAAATTAATCAATTAAAAAAAAATAATAGGTTTAAGTCTGCAACGATTATAAAAATGTGATATTTTAAAGCCAACATCTAAAAACTTGTAGTTCGTTCTAAAAATTTTTGTATCCAATGAGAGTCCATGCCATGCTGAGGCTTTAGTGAACCTGAAGCCGATGCTTTCAAGAATTTTAGGCGCATCTATTCTCCCCATTATAATGTGCTTCAAGACTCTATTAAGCACTTTATCGGCAAGAGCCTCAATGGAAACCTCTATCTGGGAGTAAGCGTTTTTAGTAGAGGCAGTTGTTAAATTATCATAGGCTAAAGGTTCACCTCGGGAATTACAGAATTGTGAGAAAAACCTCTTTAGTTTTCCTTCAAGTCGTAACGTTAAGTAATTATGCCTCAAAAACCAAATTTCTATTCCATAGCAGATTTTAGGGATAACCAGCATATTAAACAGCGTTTTAAAAGTGTTAAAATCATGAAAAAAAATTTTCAACTAGATAATAAACCAAGTCTGGAAGATATATCAGTCAATAACAAGCGCACATGGTTATTAAACGTTCCAGAACTATCGAATATCAAGCCAAGATCTCTCATAACGCTAACCCGTGTAATACTCTTAGATGCAAGATGATAATTAAAGTATAATGGATTATCCTTTTTCGTACAAGACATAACAGTTGTTTTTGCCACATTAATATTAAGCTTATTTCGCCTAAACCACTCATTTAATTTTGCAATTTGGCTCTGAAGAATCAGAGCATCATCATTGGAATCTATTCGACGAAAAAGCTTGAGATCGTCTGCATGTATCAACCAAAGCAAGATCAATAGACCTAACCAGATCAATTAAATATAAAACAAACAATAAAGGACCTAAAGGTGATCCCTGCGGAATGCCACTACTGGCAGCAACAAATCTAGATTTAATATCTCCAAATTTAACCTGGAAAGATCTTCCAGTAAGTAGATTCCTACAGAGAATACAACTTTGTGCAGATAATCCAAGAGCACCTAACTTGCAAATCAATCGATCATGATTTACCAAGTCAAAAGCTTTTGCTAGATCCACATAAATTACATCAAGTTGCTTCTGCTTATTCAATGTTTCAGCAATTTTCCCCGACAAATACGAAAGATTCGTAAAGGTAGATCGATATTCTATAAAACCATGTTGCCAGGGAGGAAAAATAGATTTAAAATAGGAATATAAATCTTTTGCTAAATCTTTTGATTCAAAAAGTTTAGCCGGATATGGAAGCAACTTGATGGGTCGAAAATCCAAAAGAGATTTAGGCCGCTTAATTTTCGGAATTGGAATGCAAAAAGCCTGTTTCCAAAGTTTAGGATAAACCCCGGTTTTGATTATTAAATTAAAAATATATGACAACGGCTTAGCAAAGCATTCCATACATCCTCGGTAAATATATCCCAGAATACCCGAATGATCAGGACTGCGTGAACAGTCCACCTTACTAGCTTTGCGAATTATATCCTGGGAACTACAAAGCTTCATATTATATTTCCCAAGAATAACACTAGCTATGTTCTCCAACTCTGAGTTGCTATGAGGATCTAAATGACAAACGCCATCATTAGACATATTTCTCATAAAAATATCCGCAATACTATTCAGATTATTTTCACTATTTAATAAACCTTCGTAAGATCTCTCGCTTTGTGACCGTCCCAATAAACGGTTTACATTTTGCCAAAAGTTCTTCGGATTCTTAATAAGATCGCATTCCAGATCTTGATAAAACTTCCTTCTAATTCTAACTGCTTTTTAAAGCGATTTCTAGCTTCGGCAAAAGATGCATAGTCGCTCAAATTATTACTAATTTCCCATTTCTTATGTAAATGCTGTTTATGCTACCATAATACAATTAAATTATGTGAAAACCATTTTGGAAAAGAATGATTTGAGCGCCGAGTAATAACATTCCATTTTGGAACAAATTGTTCTATAATATGATTAATAACTCCATTTAGGGACTCTACTGCTTGCTCAGCCGAATCACACCTGTACACATCATGTCAACTCTCTTTCACAAATGCATTATAAATGCCGAAAAAATTAGCTTTCTTGAAATTATATAAGTAGCTTATACAATGGCGCTGAACAAGGCCATCATAACAAAGCTGAATTGACAACGGCGGATGAAATATATCAGGTAAAACTAAATGATCGGCACTACGAGTAATTTCTACATTTCTAGAGGAAAAAACTTTATCTAAACAATAGCCATACTGATTTGTCTCAAAATTATAGTTTGATAAGTCCATATTCGCACACGCCTCTTCCATAATTTGTAGACGAGCAGCATGATAAAAAGAAATATTCGAAGACTCACAATAATTAAAAAGATTCCATTAATACACTGTGAGTTCAAATTAACCAAATCATCAACAAACTGATCAAATTCATTATTCTTAATATATGGTCGTATGTAGACATCGACTAAATATAAAAATTTAATATAATCACAAGGCTTGGAAGCAAGCTTAATCCTGGATACAACACAGTCTGAAGAATAATTAAATTCGATTTTATTAACACTAAGCGTATGCTTAAACATGGTTAAAAGACCCCCACCTCTGCAACCAGATCGTCTATCACACCTATGCAGATAAAATTGATTGACGTTCAACATTTCCTCAGTAAACGATGCATTCAACCACGTTTCGGTGAGACAAAAAATGTCTACATTCATAACTAAAATATTATTCCAAAAATTCTGTAATTTGGTTCTTAATCCTCTCACATTTTGGTAAAAAATATCAATCATTACTCTCCTCTGGGGGGTAACGAATTTAATATCTTCTGTGGCGTAGTCACTTGTGCAGAGACAAAATGTTGAGTGTCTGACAGCTTCCCGTAAAACTTAGTAATTAAAGTTCCAACTGGCCAACAATTTGGAGAATAAACCGCTTCGAATAAGTCAGATGGCAACCGTAAATGAAACGAAGCGTAACCATTAATTTGGTTTTTAGTAGAGTCTGCATGATTTCCGTGCATTCAATATTCTTTGATCGCAAGTGTACCAAAATATCCTGTTCAAAAGTATCAGGCGCAAGACGAGAGATAAAAATTTCTTTAATATCAGTAGTACTAGAATCATCTGCCTTTCTCTTTACTGTTTTCAACGAGGATAAAGAACAGTACCAACCAGAATTTCCTTATTCAACTGTATCTGTAGAAAGCTTCTTTTCACCTAAAATTTGACTAGAAGACAGGTTCTGTACTAATTTTAAATTCTTTCCACTTCCAGAGGATTTAAATATTGATGTGTTCTCTCGTGCTACGCTAGGAAAACCCGGAGTTAAACCAACGGTTGTTTTCTCAGCATATGTCGCAATCGTTTCATTTGAATTATTACTTCCAGGCAATAACTTAAAAATTAATTCACAAAGCTTATCAGTTTTCTTATTATGCGATCCAATCTCTTTTAAAATCTCCTGACTAAATATAATTTGCTCCTGAAAGGTTTAAATCAGCTTCGTCAGCGCCGCAGTTAACGAAACTAAATTCTTCAAAAAAGCCTTCTCATATGACATATCCAAATCATTTACCTTATTCTTAACACTTGAAAAACTAGTATTTGAATACTTATCTTCATCTTCAGTGCGATTAAACAGATCATCTTCAGATAAGGCCTCCTTATTAACATTATCTACCACCGCTTGTAGAATTGCATTCGCATCTGCGGAGCCAGTCTTCAAACAAGTAGGGCATCGCCATTTCAATTTTTCTTCGTTCAATTTACTGGCTTTTATCGAAGTGCATTTCACATGGAATTGCTTCTTACATAAACCATTACATTTAATTTTCGAATGTCTACCTCTAACAGCAGTAAAGCATCATGGACACACACCGCATAATCCTTGCTTACTAGATAGCACTGGAGAATTCATAGACGGAGCGAATCTCACACACAACCTACCACCTGCGACAACTGGTGAATAATGATGTCTTTCCCCCTCGATGTGCCATCACCTTGTCATGGTGAGGGCGCTTGCGCGCCTCGAAGATGCTGGGAGCTATCCTGGTGCCAACCTAGTTGGCAGAAGGGTCACCCAGGCCAGACAGGTCACAGCTGAGAGGCCAGACTAAGTATGGCAGTCCCAACATCATGGTGAATACAAGGAAAATGAACTCTATACTGGATCGGCCGTCGCCCAGCTCAAGGGCCGTGTCTGGTTGTGATTTCTCTGGCCACCAGTCGAACAGTAGGCTACAGAGGACAGTTGGTGCTGCTAGGCAACCAGGGCAGCCAGCTGCGAAGCAACTGGAAGATGGTTCAAAACGAACAAAGTGGAGTCGAGAGCAAAATCAGCAGATAATGGAAAGCTACTATGCTTCAAGACCAGGAGAAAGAGGATTCCAGAAAAGGATGTACACAGTTTGGAAGGAGAAGTATCCACACGCACTCGTGTCAGAACAACGATTGATGGATCAAAGGAGATTCATAATAAGGAATAACATCTCCACAAAGCCGGAATTGGAAGAAATAGAAAGGAGAATTAATGTGGAAACAATCACTCAACAAGATAAAGAGGAACCAGTGGCAGAAGCACAAGAACCACTGTTATACAGGGTAATTTACATCGAATGTAAAATACTTAAAGGGGGTATTATAGAGATTAAGATAAACACAAAACGTCCTATAAACATGGGTTCAAATATGAACGATAACTGAGATATGAACAGAAATAAAAATGCCGCCACCAAGATCAACAAGTTATAATAACTCAGATTCTGTAAAGCCTAGATTAATGAAATTTGGAGGAATAACAGAGTACATAAGACTGTGTATACCTTTAAAATTTGATCTAATTCTAACAAGAAGTTTCCAAGTTACTCATTCAACATCATAATACGTACGTGTTCACTTGTGGGTACTAACTAGCACTTGTCACAATTTTAGCTGTGTAACTCAGAAACTTCTCGTTGGAATTCAATCAAATTTTAACGGTATACACAGTCTTATGTACCTTGTTATTCCCCCAAATTGCATTAATCTAGGCTTTACAGAACCTGAGTTATTAACTTGTTGATCTTCGTGGCGGCATTTTTATTTCTGTTCATATCTCAGTTATCGTTCATATTTGAACCCATGTTCATAGGACGTTTTGTGTTTATCTTAACCTCTATAATACCCCCTTTAAGTATTTTACATTCGATGTAAATCACCCTGTATATTCCTTCTAGTCAAGAAGATGGAAGAGAGGAACAAGAAACTGAAAAACAGGAAATCCAGCTTAGTGAAAGACAGGAACAAATTGTTCAGAAAATTGTCATGCATATGGCGGAATGTCAAAAGCGTGAAAGATTACCGCCTTTAAAGAAATCAAGTGTGAAGGAATTAAAACAAGCTCTAAACGATGTAAACCAGGCGTTGTTAAAAATTAACATTAAGAGTCTGACTGAGACTAACCAACTTGTCTAGAGCAGCGCAGCCATCACAAACAGAATTGCTTGGATACAAGACTACGAACCAGATCAGAGAATTCAAAGAACCAAAATGGAAAACTAGATTGGAAATGAAAGTAAAGAGACTAAGGGCTGACATCAGCGACATGAAAGCATAAAGGAGAAAAGGCTGAAGAATGAGGAGATCAAAGAAAGTCTTAGAATTCGTTACAGCTTGAAGAACAGAAAAATTGTTCTGGTCATGGAAGAGCTGAAACAAAGGGTCATAGCAACAGCACGGAAAATTGAGAGATACATGGGAAGAATCAACCAGTTCAAACAAAATCAGCAATTTTCTGTTAATCAACACATATTTTACAAGTCACTCCAAGTGAACAAATCTAGCCCAAGCCAAATTCTAGATATAGATGAAGTCCTAGATTACTGGAGGAACATTTGGCAAATCCCCCAGGAACATAACCAGAGGGTAGGATGGATCAAAGATGTGAAAAAACATGTAAAGGCCAAGGAAATGGATGAATTAGTAATAACAGAAGACTTGGTTAAGGCTCAAGTTCAGAAAGTCAAAAATTGGGCTGCCCCAGGCCCAGACGAAATCCATGGATTCTGACTCAAACATTTAACGTCACTACACAAGCGAATTTCAGTGCAATTCAATGAAGTGCTACAAACAGGTGCAACACCTTCATGGATGACCAAAGGAAAAACATACCTCATCATGAAAGACGCAAATAAAAGACCAATTGCAAGCAACTACAGACCAATCACCTGCCTACCAACAATGTTAAAAATGTTAACTGGAATTATTGCTTCATCAATATCAAAACATTTCAAGGAAAACAAACTGTATCCATCTGAGCAAAAAGGGTGCAGTAAAAATACGAGAGCAACAAAAGATCAGCTTCTCATTGACAAACTGGTATTAAAAAAACTCAAAAAGACGGAAAAATAATCTCAGCATGGCGTGGATTGATTACAAGAAAGCATTTGATTCACTGCCTCACAGTTGGATCCTAGAATGCTTGAAAATTTTCAAAATTAACAGCAAAATTTCGAACTTTCTAACAAACTTCAATGGAAAACTGGAAAACTGTTTTATTTGCAAACAATAAAGAGATTGGTGAAATGAACATCAAGAAGGGAATTTTTCAAGGAGATTCATCTCCACTGCTGTTCAATATCTGCATGATCCCATTAATACATATCGTAAACAACTCTAAACAAGGTTATGAAGTATCAAAAACAAGTGGCAAGATTTCTCACCTCTTCTACATGGATGATTTGAAGTTATATGGAAAATCTAGAAAGGAAATCACATCACTCATCAACACAGTCAGAAAATTCAGTGAAGACATTAAAATGGAGTTTGGATTCGACAAATGTGCAATGCTAGACATCAAGAAAGGAAAAATCATAGAAACAGAAGGATTCCAACTTTGGGAGGGAAAAATTGTTCAATCACTGAAAGCTGAGGAAACTTACAAGTATCTAGGAATACTGGAATCTGATATCATTTGTCATAAAATAATAATAAAGAACAAAATGAAAATGAATACTGTAGTAGGGTAAGAAAAATACTGGCCTCAAGGTTGAATGGAGGAAACATAATCAAGGCAATTAATATATGGGCCGTTCCAGTCATCAGTACACTGCTGGGATTGTGGATTGGACTCAAGCAGATTTGGATGCTTTGGATCGAAAAACCAGGACGTTGATGACAATATACTATGCTTTTCAGTGATTAATGAGAAAATAATCAAAACTACAATGACAAAGAAAGAGTTTAGAAAGAGAGAATAAGAAAGCCGACATCAAACTGGAAATCCAAACCATTAAATGGTCAATTTTTCATACAGACAGAAGAACTGGTGGATAAACACAACTGGAGATGGCTTCAAAACAGAACAATAAAGGAGGAAACAGAGGCACTGATTTTTGCAATTCAGGAACAAGCATTAGCCACAAATAATCTAAAAGCAAGAATTCACAAAACCACTAATAAGACTAAATGTCTATGCCATGATAAAAGTGGAAACCGTTGATCATTTGCTCAGTGGATGCAGTAAAATTGCTCAGACTGATTATAAACAACGTCATGACAGAGTAGCTACTATGATCCACTGGCAATTATGCAAAAAATTCAATTTCAAGACCAAAAAGTATTGGTACAACCATCAAGTTGAAAAAAATTGAAAATGAACATACCAAAATCCTCTGGGACTTCAAACTTCAGATGGATCGCCACCTAAGTCATAATACTCCAGACTTAACAATAGTGGAAGCAAACAAAATCACCTTCATTGACGTGGCTATTCCAGGGGACACAAGAATAAGGGAAAAAGAAACTGAAAAACTGACAAAGTACAGGGATTTATGCATTGAAATTACAAGACTATGGAAGAAACCCTGTAGAGTGGTCCCAATAGTCATTGGAACCCTTGGAAGTATCACACCAAACTTGAATAAAAATCTCAAGGACTTAGAGATCACACAAGGAACTGCTGAACTACAAAAAAACTACGCTACTCGGCTCAAGTTATATATTAAGAAG
>JAHWFO010039515.1:0-24814 GCA_023313115.1 Rhysida immarginata | reverse complement strand
GTCAGTCTCAAACCTCTGACCACCCAGAAATCTCTTCATGGGACAAAGAGGTGGTAGTCCAAGTGCGCTTAGCCCGGATTGTAGGCTGAGTGGTCTAATCGAAACATCCAGTTTTGTTTTGACGACATTGGCCATATGTGGGCGTGCGTTTTCATGAAGAAGTCGAACATTGTTTCCTCTTTCTGGTCGCTTATTCCAAATAGCATGCCACAGGCTAGTCAGCATTTCACAATACGTAGCGGCATTGACAGTTCACCACGAGGCAGGAACTCTGTGAGTAGGATGCTTTGCATATGCGAAAAGAAGGTAAGTATAATTTTCCGAGCTGAAGGAGAAACTTTGAATTTTTCGCGAACTGGAGAATGTGGATGCTACCACACAATGCTTGCAGTCTTAGGCTCAGGTGTGAAGTACAAGACACAGGACTCATCTTCTGTGACTGTGCCATTCAGAAACGCATTTTCTTCAAGGTTGTACCACTACAGATGTTGCAGATTGCACGCTGTTCTGTTGCCAGTCTAGTCTGGTGTCAGACTTTTTGGAATCCTACACAAACAGACTTCACGATATCCAGGCTTCTCATGCACCATATCCCATGGAGATCCATAGGACATGTGAAACATTTCACTCATGGGTAGTAATTAGAAATTTTTCTCTATCTTTCAAGGAACTGAGCAATTTTTGTTATGCAATGTCTGTGCATGTACTCTGCCTTCATTTTGGTTATGTTAACTTTTACCCACCGACTACAGTATATTTCCTCCATTAAAAAATAAATGGTATTACTTTCTGATATCCCCTCGTATTATATTTTTGTAAATGGTAATTAAATACACTTACTGATCTCCAATTTCAATAATTATTATTAATGTTCTGATCTTATTAAAGCATTTTCCTGTAACTGTTTGTCTTGTAGGACTATTTTGATGTCATGCGAACAAACTGGATGGTAATTTAAAAATTTCCTCATACAATTTTTTTTTTTAAAGTTGCTATTAATTGATTTTGCTTTTAATATAAACATATATGCATTTCCTTTGAATCTCCAGATATGGCCTGCTGTTCAAACCTTAAATTTTGCATTTGTACCTTTGAACCACAGGTGAGATAAAACTTCTTATAAATACCGTTTTTTTCTCAAATATAGGCCGTGGCTCTAAACCAAAATAAAATCTAAAAAATTAGGAGTGCGGCCTAAAAAAATTTTTTTTTTTTTAAATAACAGATCATTATTGGTAATTGCAAATGTAACAAAAAATCAAACTATTTCATTTTAGCATCTCACAGTATCTTAAGAAAGTAATTTAGATAGCAATTTTATTATTTATATAGCCGTCTTCATTATTTTTGTACAGGGTGTCCAAAAAGTCTGCTAACATGGCAGATAATCTCAAAGCTGCCAGGATGGCGAGATCAGATGAGTGCTGTTTATAGGTAATGGGGGGGGGGGGTCATTGTCTCACTCGAGTTTGACCTTGATCTCCAAATTTAAGGTCATCCATTTCCGAACTTGAAAAGTATTAAAGATAGAGAAAAGTTTCCGATTGCAATCCTTTAGAGCAAAACCACTTACTTCTTACTTTCCAAACCTGCTTATCCGTTAGGGGGCGGCAGCCCTATGGAGAATCTCCAGTGATCGCGATCTTCTGCCATCAGGCGCATGTCCTCCCTGGTAATACCCAAGCGACTCGAACCCAGATTCTCCATGTAGTCTAGCCACCTGTTCTAGGCTGACCCCTTGGTCTCTTACCCACCGGCTTGGAAAATAACAACTGCCTAGGAAGGCCTGTTTGCGGCTCTATATCACGTGGCCATGCCAGTGCAACTGAGATCTCTCAATGTGGAGAAGTAGTGGCTCAACATCTAAAGACTCCCTTATTATGCTGCTGCGCACTCTATCCAGTAGGGTAATACTTGCCACACCTCTCAGAAATCTCATTTCGGCCGCTTGTACCCACTATCGCACTCCTTCGGTCATTACCCAAGCCTCATGACCATAGGTGAGAATGGGGACAAAGATAGATTTGAAGACTCGAGAGCTTGCCTTTGTTACCCAGCTCGCATTTCGTTACCACGGATTACCACAGTTCACGCCTGACACAGCTTGCTGCACCGATCCGAGAATCCAATTTTTTCTCCTGCCGTCCATCACTCGTGAATGCAATCCCGAGATACTTGAATTTCTCCACCTGTCTCAATGAGGCTCCCCCGAGGGGTCTGACATTCAAAGAAATGATGTACCAGATTTTAAAATCCCTAGATTTTCTAAGAGAGATTTCATAAATCTGTAAGATTAGACTACGTAACTCGAAAACTGCCCGTTGGAATTCGATCAAATTTTAACGGTATACACAGTTTTAGGTACCCTAACATTACCCCAAATTTCATTATCCTGTGTGTTTAGAACCTGAGTTATTAAATTGTTGATCTTAGTGGCGGCATTTTTATTTCTGTTCATATCTCGGTTATCGTTCAAATTCGAACCCATGTTCATATTAACTTTTTTGCTTAGAATCATCCATGCTACCTCCTCTAAAAGTTTGTGACAGGGTTTCAGACTTACCCTGTATATATTACTTTTATTATACTTGCATAATGTACTGTTTGTACTATTGTTTTTAACATTACAGGATATTTATCATATCAAAAACATGATTCCTAATTTAAATAGGTTGATACTGAATATTTAGAAAAACCTTTTTAATATTAAACATAAACGTTATGAGGGCCGACCGAGAAAACTTGGAAGAAAATATGCAATAATGAAAACCTGGAACGAAATGAGAATTCGTGAGGAATTCGAGCGATCACTTTTGCGAACGAGAGCGATACACAATGACGAAACACAGATTTTCCGATTTCTGCGGGTTTTTGTTAGATCTGAAGATGAGGAAAATATTTTTGCAGAGTTTTTTGCTTATTTTTGCAGATCGTTGGATGGCACAGAGATCGAATGTCAGATTTCAGACTTTTAAAATCTGTGATAATCTTTGAGATTTTTTACAGATTTGTGAGATTTGTGTACGAGATTTTTTCTGTATGACGAACCCCTTGGGCTCCCCTAACCTGGAGAGCACACTGAGCAGGCTGTCTTGAAAGGATCAGAACCTCAGTTTCAGCTACACAGATCTTCATCCCAGCTTCTTCACATTTGGCTGCAAACCGGTCTAGTGCATGCTGAAGGTTCGTGCGAGAAGACCCAAGGAGGACAAGGTCGTCAGTGAAGAGCAACCTCTCCACCAGGCGGTCGCCCACACAAATACGCTCATCGCCTCGGCTGCCCTTGTCTATCCAGTCCATAAAGATAATGAACAAGAGTGTGGTTCCCCTTCCATACAGTGTGCTTTACTGCAATTCTAATGTGTTAGAAACCTCAGCCAACCTGGCCAACTAAACCTGATATTGACTGACTCTTTCTCGCCCATTTTCTCAAAATCTTTCAATGGGAAGGGTGTGATTAAGAATTGTTTTTATACTAATGTGGCGTTGCTCTACAGGGTAGTAATTAGTTCTTTAATAGTTTTCGAGTTAGCAAATGAATGATCTTAAATTTGGGGGTCAAGATCAAATTTGAGTGCAACAATGAATTCCCCACCCCCCTATTACCTATAAACCACACTCATCAGATCTCGATTACCTGGCAGCTTGGAGATATCTGCCATGTTACCAGACTTTTTGGACATCCTGTATATTTAATGAAGCTTTTATAAATTTAGAAATGAAATGTGTAAATGAATAAAGTAATGTCGTTTTAATGAACAAGTGTAACTCTCTATTTCTTCGATGGCAGCCATGGTTCTATCAACGCACTGCTGACCAATTGTGATAGAACATTGGACCAACATTTTGGAGTCTTCGAGGAGTAGAATGGGCAAGCTTCATCTGAGAATTGCCGACAATAGCTTTTAACACGTGAATTTCATAATAATTTATGAAGGAAAATATATATGACTGGTTAATTCTCGTTCCGAAGGGTTCAATATTACTTTCACTGTTAGAAAGCCATTGAACACAGACAGGTTAATTTAAAGCTATGAACTCAAATCCACCTTGTTTTTATCGGATAATTTTTGCCGATTTACTCTTTCATAAAGAATTTTCTTAAAAGAAGATAGGAAGCAAATATAAAAGAAAATAAATATATGGATGTATTGACTACCGACCAAAAATTATTACGCAAAGGACGTTAATGACGCTACAGCAACTGTTGAAATCGAAAGCAGTAACTGTAATAGTTCGGCTGGGGAGGGGTCTTTATTAATAGAAAAAAAGAAATTTTACTCTAGGTAATATACTTATTTAAAAAATTATAGTTAAAATAGAGTAGAATTTTTCTTCTTTTTTTTTCACCCCCCCCCCCCCCCCTTCCTCCCTGCTGTTATTTTCTGTAGATGAAAAGTAGCGTTGTAAGCATAATGATTTTTGGTCGATAGCAAATATATCCATACTAGTTATTTTCATTTTTGCTTACTATTTTTTTTTTTAGGAAAATCCTGACACATCTAAGCACAAATGGTTTTTTTTTTTTTATCGGCAAAAGTTAGCCGACTCCCCTGCTGAGAAAAACATGGGGGATTTGAGTTCATGGCTAAACAAGGTAGCTTCAAAAAGTTCCGGGAATCATGATAGCTGCGAAATTGAGGTAACCAAGGAAATTTATGTTGAGATACTCCATCGTCAATGTGATGCGATCAGATGAAAACGTAAAGACAAGTGGGAGCAAAATGTGATTAAAAGTCAACAACGCCGATGAAGTTAAAGATGCTGCGATATCCGCACTTCGCACTGTTCCGCAAACTGGCTTTGCAGAGTGTTTCCAAACATAGTATTTTGAAGGAAGTGTTGTTTAAATGTTTGTACAGTATAACTCGGATAATACAAACTCTGATAATACGAAAAACCCGCTTAATACAAAATTACTTTTGGTCCCGGTCCAGTTTGTTTACTTTCCTTGAAAAATTACCCCCTTAATACGAACTATTTTTTTTTCGTAAAACCCGGTTAATATGAAAAAAAATTTGCAAAATAAATGAAAATTTCTTACTAAAAAACGATTTTAATAGTCAACTATGATTGGATAAACAGTGTAGAGAGCAAATACATACAGTATAGTATGTGTGTAACTTTCATTGGGTAGCGATGTTTGCAACGATTGGGTTTTTAACCTTTTTTTTTTTTTTTTTTTTTATACAACATAGTGTTGCCAACTTAGTGAATTTTCCGCTAGATTAGCGGATTTTACACAAAAATTATGCAAAAATCCGCTAAAATTTACATTAAAACAATGGAATCTATGGCTGGAGTTCCAACTGATTGTTCAAGTAGTGAAGTCAAGTTCAGTTAGCTGTAGTGCTATTAGCAGCGACGATTTCGAGAGCATTTTGTAGAAAACGCACTAATGACAATGTGTTGTTATGTTATAAACCTATTTATACTTCTCCTGTAATTAAAGTCTGTGCTATTCTATCTTACAAATATAAAATTTTTGATTAAAAATGTTTAATTTGCTTCTTAAATCGCTGAATATCACACAAACTACACTTTCACAAATACGGGACGCCATTTTTGATCCTAAAATTTTGTTTCGAGCCCGAACAAATCCTTTGGTCTCGTAATTTGTGCTCGATGTCGATCTTTTTTCATAAATTGTAATTTTTGGATGAATAAATAAAGTTATATATAGTAAAAGCAGTTTATTTGAGTAAATATACATGACTTAGAACTTGTTTCTATTGCTCCTGGATAATACGAAACCCGGATAATATGAAAAAATTTGTTGGCCCCCAACGAGTTTGTATTTTCAGAGTTATACTGTATTTTTAAATTTATAGAAGCTTCATTAAATATATAAAAGTAATGAAAATGGCTATATAAAAAATAAAATTACTGTCTCAATTACTATTTAAAATACTATCGGAGGCTAAAACGAAGTATTTCAATCTTTTTATGCTAAGATTTTTTTACAGCCTAATATGAATTGCGGCCTATAAATGGTTATTTTTATTTGTTCGATCATTAAATTTGCGGTTGCAGCCTAAAGTGAATGCAGCCAATATTCGAACAAATCCAGTAGATGCTGTATTTACGTGAATATAAATGCTTTTGTGCCGTTTTTCTTTTCTTTCTTTTTTGTCAAATTTTGGGATCAAAAAGTAAATGTGCAATGTGTATCAGATAATCCGTGGCAGGCCTTTTTCTGAAAAGTTTGATGTCCTAAGAGCTTTCTGGATAAAATTTACATGACTAAAGACAAAGAAGAACTTAATTGTGGTTCTTTCATTTTCTGGAATGGCTGGAAAATGGGCACACCCAGGGTTTTCCGTTTTCCCAAAAACTTTGAATGGGAACGCAAGTCAGATAAGATGTCGTTGGGTAAATCTTAGAAAAAGATGCAACTTTTGTAGGAAATGTTTATTTCCCATTGACCTACTTCTGAAAATAAACAATAAAAACACTTTCAGGACACGTGTTTGCGGAGAATGTCAGGAAAACTATTGTGCTGCGGAGAGGTTGTATGCTGGACAATATGTAATTTTACACACCATTCCTGAGTGGTTTTTCAGCAGCTTGCGGTTTGTGTTAGGCAGACTAGTCAGTTTCAGCCCAACCACTATCCTAATCAAGACTCAAGTGAAAGATTTGCTTATGTTCTGGCTGCCACTCGACAGATTCCAATCGTCTCCATGAGATGGCTCTCTTGTGACAAGAATGACTTCCAACCTTTCCACATTCATCTCCACCAGATGCTTGAAGTGTGTGACCACCACACCGACTGGATTTTTGACTGGTTTAGAAATTGGCCACGAAATTTCCATATATTGGGTTCTGGATGGATGAAGCCACATTTAAAAGCAATGGGAAGATGAACATCCATAATGCACAGGATATCTCACTAGGTCTGTGCAAGCCAAATTTCTTTCTGATAAACATTTAACCTAATTTAAATCTGATAAACATATTATTGCTGGAACATCCCATAGTTGTTAGTACAGATGTAGTGGTAGGTGATGGCCAGAAAAACTAAGGCCCAGATCCCCAAAAGCGTCGTTAGCGACTTATAGGTAACATTTCGTCCTTATGGTGTCGTTTGATGTTCATTGCCTATTCATAAAACTTAACGAAAACGACATTAATTAGAGTGGTTAGCTGACGACAGCTCGGAGGGAATTTTTAACTGAGGTCTGTATTATCCAAAAATAGGTAAGTATGTGAAAAAATCTCCAGTATAAAATGGAAATGCATACAAAGGAATGAGTAAATTTTATTAACAAGACTGATTACATTTCAAACTATGGAGATGTAAATTGAAAATTTGAATAATTGAATAAAGATGAAATTTGAAAGAATTAAAGGTATGCAAACAAGGTGTGGCCGTTAATAATCTGTAATTTTTTCTTCAAAAAAACATTTAATTGGGGAGGAAGGTAAAAAATTATTTATTCACAGTATTTGCCATTGCTATCTACAAGTTTTTTTTCAATCTCTCTGGCAATTGTGGATGCCTTCCCAGGAAAACTACATCTTTTGAGGTGGTCCAGTCATCAAGCCATTTTTCGACATCTTCGTATTTGTTAAAGTGTTTTAATGGAAAGTGCATGAGATATCGATGAAAACAAACGGTGGTCGAAAGAGGCCAAGTCTGGTGAGTACGGCGGGTGGGGCAAGTGTTCCCAGCTAAGTGCAGAAATGGTGTCTCTTACCACTTTCACCATGTGTAATGGAGTGTTGTCATGCTGTAAAATCACTTTTCCGTGTCTTGAAGCCCATTCTGGTCACTTTTTGATCAATGCATGGTTCAAATTAATCATTTGTTGACGGTAGCGACTGTTTCCTTTGGTTTCAGAAGCTCATGGTACACAGCACCCTTCTGATCCCATCAAATGCACAGCATTGTCTTTTTAGACAGTCTTGCATTGGGACATTGTCACGTAAGTTTTCACAACTGTATATTTGCTTTCACTCTTGTTTTTCTTTTGATGGAACAAGAAAAGCAGTACATGCCGCAAATGCTCTTTATTTGGCTCGAAACTCGACATGTTTACCAGACGAAAAAAATGTGATAGTAGCTCGAAATCGTTTAAACATCAACGGAGTTTTGAAAGGTATGGTCATAGCTCCAAAATGTCATAAGAGATAAGACTGTGAATCAACCCTTGTTTCCAGCGCCATCTCTTAAAAAATTAAGAATTATTAACCGCCACTCCCAGTAATTATGCTGATGTTATAATTGTGATTGGTAAAAGTGATTTAGTGGAGTTTATTTTTTCCTACTTTAATAATAAAATTCTATGCTGTCATGAGATGCTCATGGGTGATATCGCTAGATGAGTTTGCATAGAGAAAATATCTCAATGTTTTGATTGCTACAATGGCATCGTTAGTCAATGGAACCCCTTTTGCATCTTGTGTTTCCATGTCTTCCTCGTCACTCTTGTTGAAATCTGTATCCTTTTTAGACTTGCGTGCACCTTAAACCTCTAAGTACAGTCGAACCCACTTAATACGTGTTTCAAAGGATTGAGCAAAAAAAAACAAAAAAAACAACACATTTTCTGAAAATGAAAACTTTAAAGTATTGTGTTTTGAAATAAGCTTGAGACTCGCCCATCTTTTTATTTATTTATTTCTGGAAAAGAACTTTGTTATTGATGTTTATATGATTGTATATAATAGTTAGACAGTACATTCTTTAAAATACTATGCAACTGTAAAAGTTCAGGTAGGACAGAATGAGCGACCAAATCTCATAAAATCAACATGTTTGACAACCTTTCTGCCTTCTTCGTCACAATCTTCTTTTCTATTTTCTGTGCAACTTTGCTGGATTGCTGGGGAGGAAAGTCCATCCTCGTTGATCTGCACATAGACATCAAAAGTCAAGTCTCCCAGTTGCCTCAGTAGACCTGTTGAGAACAAATAACATACTGAGAAGAAATAGGAATTCGTGATTATGGAGTAACACATGCTTCGTTGTTTATGTCCAATAGAATCAATCAGAATTTGCTGAACACATCCAATATCGCATGAGTAATAAATTTACAAATAATTTAACACTCCTAGAATGATTTTTTTTTTTAATTTTTGAGACAAAAAATACTATAATAGATTTGAAAGGGAGAAAACTGGTTGTATTTACATACGAGGAAATCAAAAAGTAATTGAGTAAATTTTTCACAGCAAAACCATCACGTATTTGCAAAAATCATTATATACATTTTGAACTATGAAGATTGATCTACTTCTCAACATAACCATTCACATTTAAGCACTTGACCCATCGTGAGATAATTTTTCGATGCCCATAGCGTAGAAATCTTTCAGCGGGAAGCGAAGCTGCGACTCCACAGCTGTTTTTACCTCATTGTCACTCTGGAAGCACGAGGCAGCAAGGTGTTACGTTAGAAGTCCGATCAGGTGAAAGTCCGAAGGCGCTAGATCTGGACTGTAGCCTGAATGGCATAGAACTTCCCACTTCCAGGACTGCAGTTTTTGCGACACTGATGCAGCAACATGGGGACGTTTATTGTCATGCAGAATGATGAGCTCGTCCATAGCCTTCTGCGGATGCTTTTGGCACAGAGCAGTTCTTAGCTGATTCAATGTGGCAGCGTTCACCATTTCTCATACAATAAGAACAACACCCTGAGTATCCCAGAAAGCAGTAACCATGATCTTTCTTGCGGAAGACACAGTCTTGAGTTTTTTTGGAGAGGGAGACTCTGTGTGTTTCCACACCATATTCTGTCGCTTCCTTTCAGGAGTGTAATGAAACATCCACTTTTCATCTCTGGTGACAATGTGCTCAACGAATGGGTGCCCCAGAAGCAAATGTCCAAAACTGTATGCCATGCGGTTCTCCATGTGCACTGGTGTGATCTGCCTGGGGACCCATCTTGCTAACACTTTCCGAAACTTAAGGTCTTTGTGGATGATGTGGTGTGCCGTTCCAAATGAAATGTCTACTTCCGGTTGGATCGTTACCCACTGGCCTCGCTGAATCACTGCCTTCACAGTATAAATTTTCTCCTATGCTTGGGGTGTGCAGGGCTGTCCAGAACTTGGTTCATCGAGGACACTTTTGCATCCCGGTTTGAACTTGGCAGACCAGTTGCACACATTTGTCAATGCCATGCTTGTTTCACAGTATGTTGCACATAACTCATGGTGGATTTCAGAAGACTTTTGTCTTACAAAACCTGACCACACTCTGGATCCACAGTCACGAATGTCTTCAGCTTCTCCACCATTTTGAAAAGCTGTAGATCTAAATGCAGAAGAGTACATACAGGGTGGTTATAAAATAAGTTCGCCTATTCAGAGCCCTCTAGAGCCCAATCTAAAGAACCGATTGTGATGCAAATTGAAATGTAGGCTATTTAGACCTCAGGGGAGAGAATACCGAAAAGAAAAAAATTAGTGCAAATTTTCACCACCAGGTGAAAATGTGGTGCTGTGGAATGACAAATGGAGATTCTAAAACATATGTTTGTTCTCATCGGCCTTATTAGCAGAAAGTTTATGCAAATTAGAAAGTCAACATACCCAGAATGGAATTGATTGATCCATTTATTATATTATGTTTAGTGAAGGGCTTTCATGAAAGATCATGGTTTTAAGCAAGAAGAATGCGCACTGTTGGTAAAGCTGTTTTACCTGAATGATAGCAGCAGTTCATCTGCATATCGTCGTCGAAAAGGGCCCATGTCAGATACTGGATTGTGAAAAATGATAAAGAAATTTGAATCTACTGGTAATTTGGCTGTTGCACCAGGAAGAGGACTGCGTAAGATAGCAGAGAAGTTGTTGAGGACGCTGCTGTTGCAGTGGTGGTGGACGGAACTTCCGTTTCTCAACATTCTGCAACAAGTGCTCGAGCAACAGCACGTGAATTGTCCGTCCCATGGTGCAAAAGGTCTTGCGATCCATTCTGATTCATCTGGCTCAACAGCTAAAACCTCAAGATCCCACTCAACGCGCTGACTTTTCTTATCGCTTTCTGTCGAGGATGATTATTGATGACCTGTGGCTGTGGAGCATTCTATGCTCAAACGAAGCACATTTTACCCTAGAAGGAGCGGTGAACAGGCAGAACTGTTGCATATGGGGTGCCTCGCTCTCCCTTGTGCACGAAAAGCCATTGCATTCTGAATACGTGACTGTATTGTGTGGTTTTATTCTAGGCCCCTTTTTCTTTGGGGAAGTGACACAACAAGGTTCTGTAAGACGTTCCGAGATAACTGCACGGTATTGTGAATATCTTGCACAGCATGTGATTCCTGCCTTGCGAGAACGACGATGCTTGGAAACCACTGTCTTTATGCAAGGTGGAGCACCTCATATTGGTTGACAAATGAAGGAACTGCTTCATGCCAACTTTGGAGATGATCCTGTGATCTTTATAAGTTTTCCAGATGCGTGGCCTTCACATTCTCCGTATTTGAACCCATGCTATTTTTGGCTCTGGGGATATTTGAAAGATCAGCTCTATCAAAAAAGTGTACGGACTGTGCCCTAAGCTGAAAGCCAGCATTAGATGACATGTCTCAGACATTCCCCAGGAAACGCTTCATGCAACAATTGATCATGCTGTGCTGCACTTCCAACATATCATTGATGCAGGCAGCGGTGTAATCAAACGAAAATCTTGCCTGCTTGTTGAAAACAATAAAACTAGTTTTAAAATCTCCATTTGTCATTCCACAGCACCACATTTTCACCTGGTGGTGAAAATTTGGACTATTTTTTTTTTTTTTTTTTTTTTTTCAGAATTTATTTTATAACCAACCTGTACCTGCCATCTCCTGGGGTGGAGGAGAATTACATGCCTATCAAAATGTGTATAATGAGTTTTGCAAATACCTGATGGCTTTGTTGTGGAAAATTTACTCAAATTACTTTTTGATTTCCCCTGGATTAAATAGCTTTCACGGGGGCAGAACTAGGTGTAAGAGCCGTATTAAGTGGTAACACGTATTAACAGGGTTTGAAGGTAATACTTTCCTTCCTTATATGAACTGTAAACCAGCAGATTCAGCCTATCAACAAGGTTGAATCCAACCCATTTGTGGGTTTGACATTCATTTTTAACCAGGGTGCTGTGAGGCACAGTAGACTGAATATTTGGTTCTTGTTATCGGAGGTCCATTTTAAGAGAGTCCTTGTTATCCGTCACCTTTAGTATAGAGAACCTAGGCCTTTCAGGCCAAGCCAAATATGTTGGATCTTTTAAGTTAGGAAAAGCAGTAATTTCTGCCTGTTTTGGTGTAATCATCTTGTATATGAACCCACAAAGTTTTAATTAAGCTATTTTGTTAACAGTGTAATTAAAATATGATAAATTGTTTCTCTTATTTTATACTTAATGAAAATAACAGGTTAATGTTTATTTCGAGTATAAAGTTTACTGTTGTGTTAATTTTTTCCATAATCTTAATTTTATTTTAAGTTTGTTTTTTAATGCATGCTTTTTGTCTACTACTATAGGATTATCATCGTTAACATTACAGCACTTTGTTGGAATACCTTTCTTGCATGGAAGTGCAATAGAGAGACTCCTATAGAAGATATTAAGAAATTAGAAAAAATAGAGACTTAAACTACTATTACTACTACTACTACTAGGAATAACGTTCTTGTATACATAATTTTATAACTTAACCATTGAAAATGTGGGGGAGACTAACTTGTTTTTTGTTCGTCTTGTTATTGTAAGAAACTAATAAAGGTTAAATATTTCATTCATTTAATTTTTCATAGGAATATTCCCTTGAATCTCACTTTAGCTGGCCTTTATCCGTATCTCATTTGGATGTGTGATAAACCATGCATTAACTGTCCAATTGATGTGCCAACTACAGCAATTATGCAATACGCAGTACGATATGTATGCCCGTGTTCAGAGAAAGTGTGTATGTGTAGACCTAGAGTTCCCAGGTGCTCGGTCGTTCTACCACCTACGAAAATATATGGCGCTGACTTTATTGAAACTGAAAACAATAAAATTTCAAACTGGAATAACGAAATGTTTTTAGAAAGAAGAGAGAAAATGCAAGATTTCCTTTGTAAATATTATTTAAGAGAAGATGAGGCAAAACTTGATTCGATAAAACCATTAGACCCGGAAGTGACAGTTTGTGCTTGCTTAGATGAAGTCAAGAAGGAGGAAGAGGACCCCATTTTAACTTGTCATGTATGTAAAAAACGACATGATGATGATGTTGGGGTATTTAAAAAAGAGCCAAGAAAAACTGTTTGTGATTGTGGCTGCCGTGACAAAAAAGAAGGTGACCTGCAGGAGAAGGAGGGTAAAGATGAAAGTGTCGTTTGTGAAAAAATTGTAAAATCAACTGCAGAAATTGTAAAATCAACTGCAGAAATTGTAAAACCAGCTGCAAAAATTGTAAAACCAGCTGCAGAAATCGTAAAACCAACTGCAGAAATTTTGCCATGTCCATGTGATGAGGACATTTACCCACACTTTGACATTGAAGATGATGATGATGATGATGATGACGATGATGATGATGAACTTGAAGAACCAAATGCAGAAGATCTGCCATGTTCTTCTGTTGAGGACGTTCATCCACCTCATGACAAGTACAGCATTGATGAGGATGCAGAAGTTTTGCCATGTTCATCTGATGAGGACATTTGCCCAGGCCACCTCGCACACGACATTGATGAGGATGCGAGAATTGCATCATATTCGTCTGAAGAGGTCGTTTGCCCATACCATCGGAAGCACCCCATTGATGAGGTTGCAGAAGTTCTGCCATGTTCACCTGGTGAAGATATTTGCCCACATCATCATGAGCACAACATTGATGAGGGTGCAGAAGTTCTGCCATGTTCATCTACTGAGGATATTTGCCCACACTATCATATGCACGGCATTCCTAATGCAGAAGTTCTGCCATCTTCATCTGGTGAAGACATTTGCCCACGCTATCATGTGCATCACATTGAAAAGTATGCAGAGGCTATGTCAAGTTCAACTGGTGAGAATATTTGCCCACATCATCACGAGCACCACACAGTTCTGCCATCTTCGTCTGGTGAAGACATTTGCCCACATCATCACATGCACCACATCGGTAAAGATGCGGAAGTTCTGCCATGTCCACCTGATGAGGATATTTGCCCACATCATCACGAGCACCACACAGTTCTGCCAAATTCATCTGGTGAGGAAATTTGTCCACATCATCACAAGGACAGTATTGATAAAGATGGAAACCGTCAACGCAGTGACCACCACCGTTGGAATGACGCTGTTGAGGATGATGAAACAGAAGCAACTATTTTCCCTGGTAAAATCGCAAGAACACAAGCTGCTCGTGATTGTAAAAGCCGTAGGTGTATCTATCATAAAAGGAAGAAAAGGCATGAAAAAGAGGAGGAGGATGATATTGAGTGTCTGAAAAAGGAACCTGCAAGACCACCTTGTGGAAAAACAGATGAAGATCAAAGTCCTTGTCCATATCCCAAGTTTCTCCATGATCCTAAGAAGTATCCCAAATGTCTCCACTCACCTGTGGAATTAGAAGAATATCAAAGGAGGAAAAGACGACACCGACGCCGTAAGTGTCGTATCTGTAAATATCTTGGTAAGAAAATGGACAACTTAGCTGGCATCCATGATGATGAATGTAATGTTAGGAAAAGACATGCTAAACCAGATGAAAAGAGTAAAGAACCTACAGAAGAAGAAATCAATGCTTATTGCGCATGTCGTCCAAGAATTGAATTTAGCAGGGGATTATACAATTTATTTTACCAAGAAAGAAAAGGATATCATTAAAATTTATAGACTCCCAAACATCTTATAAATGGTGCGTGTTTTTTATACGGACGTTATACATTTCTAATTTTTTATATATTTTTATAAATAAGGAAAATTACAATATGTGTGTGTATACTTGTATAGTCTTAAAACTTAAGTCTTGAATTGTATATAAAAATTACTAAGAAAATAATGGCTGTTAAATAACATACAGTACATGTAATCATAAATAATTAGATACATAAAATTAAAAAAAAAAAACCAAAACGGTTGGCTAGACATTTCTTCCATATTTTTTCTTTTATTTAATGGTCTCAGAAAGTGGAAACTTTTTATTTTATGTATGATCCAACTTTGGAAACGAGAAACTCCGAAAAGGTCATGTCAGTTTTTTATAAAGGGTATTTTTTTCCTTGCCCACTATGTAGTTGTCATGTTTGCAACATGCAGCGTATGCTATTGTGGCGAAGAAAATGACTGAAAACTGAGTGATGAAGGTGATTTTCATGTGGCAGGCTTGTCTTTGATCAGTGGTGTGACCTTTACTGGTGATTATGGAATCCAGAAGTTAGTCTCTTCTACAATCCTCATTTCCAAAAAAGTTGGGACAGTGCAACATATAAGAAGAACTCCAACACATTTGTTTGGGTTATTGTATTGCCGTTTATTTCAACGCATTACAATACATAAACGATAAATTAGGCATGGGATCACATATCTTATATGCTTAAAGAAAGATACAGGTGGTTTTCCTGTTTGGCACGTGCAACACACTCCCAAAAAAGTTGGGACAGCACGGCGTTTACCACGGTGTGGCGTCACCTCTCCTCTTGATGACACACTGTAATCTTCTGAGCATCGATGGCACCAATCTTTCTAACACCGTAACCGGAATTCTGTCCCATTCCTGTTGGATATAGGTTTTCAGCTGTTCAACTGTCCGGGGTCGTCGCTGTCGTAGTTTTCGTTTAATAATACGCCAAACGTTTTCTATAGGCGACAAATCCGGGCTGCAAGGGGGCCAATCCAACATGCAAATGCGCTGCCGACGTAGCCATGCAGAAGTTATGCGCGCTGCATGCGGTCTGGCGTTGTCTAGTTGAAATATACACTGACGTCGTCCAAACAGGCGCCTCTTAGATGGCACCATAGCTTGTTCCAGGATCTGTATATACGCTTCAGCATTGACGGTGCCAGTCTCCCATTCCATGGCCACTAATACAGCCCCAGACCATGACAGACGGTGGTTTCTGTACCGAACGCCTGTAGCACGCGGGAATATCCTTTTCGTCTTTGGTCCGGAGTGTACGGCGTCCATTATTTCCGTAAACAATCGTAAAGGTTGATTCATCGGACCACAATATGTTCTTCCAGCGTGCTTGGGACCAATTGCGATGGGCTCGAGCCCATATCAGACGGCGACGTTGCTGTCGTTTGTTGATGTATGGCTTCCGTTGTGCACAATATAACTTAAGTTTGCATTTGTGGATGCACCGGCGTACAGTATTCAACGATAATGGCTTCCCGAAGAAATCGCGGGCCCACGTGGCTGTGTCCGTAATCGCAGCATTCCTATGCGTGACGCAGTGACGTCGGAGGATCCGAAGAGCTCGAGCATTCAGAATAGGTTTTCTACCTTGGCCTTTGCGAACAGTGATCTCACCACTATCTCGGTAGCGCTTGATAATATTATGTACTGTAGATGATGACAGGTTAAATCTTCTGGCTATTGCACGCTGAGAAACGTTGTTTGTGAATTCTTGAATGATTCGAACACGAAGATCTTCGCTAACTGGCTTGCCTCGACCCATCGTTCCGAATAAGTTACCTGAACGACGGATGGCAACTGTTATTTATACGGAATGTAGTACGACGTCATCATTCTAGATTATTCCCGAACAATTCGGAAGGTTCCACTACTAACGGCGCTTTCTACAACGTATGTCCCTACTATTTTGGAACATGTTGCAACACCCCCATTCAAAATGAACGTCCCGGCCACGATACAAAATGTTTTGGTGCACACAGTATATTTATGTCATTTCATAAACGTATCTGCTATTTTGTATTCGCGAGAAAGTTTTGTTACATCATCCCTTTTTGTTTTTTCTATATATTTTGCACTGTCCCAACTTTTTTGGAAATGAGTATTGTACTATAGTCCTAGTCAGTGTAATCATGAACTTTTTGACGTAGTCACTGTAAAGATTGAAACATTTGTCATACCGGTGGATGAGTTTTCCAATACTCTCTTCATCGAAGTTTGCCACCAGCATGTTGAGATAGGTCTGTGAAGCTTCCTTGAAGCTCTTTCGTGGGTGCGGAAGCGCTGTCTTCTGGAAATTATTATTCATGACAATGCACGACCGCATAATATTGGGGTAACCCAACAGCTTCTTGAGCAATTCAATGGGAAGTATTCGTTCACACATTGGAATACAGATCAGTATCCGGCGTCAAGTGACGTTCTTTTTCGAGAGATGAAAAAAGGTCTGTGAGGACAATGCTTCTGCACCAAGGAAGAGCTTCAAGACGCCGTGGAGAGATATCTCGCCATCACCATCATCATCACAGTCAACCATTTGCAATCTACTGCTGGATGAAGGTCTTCTCTAAACGCTTCCATTCTTTACTGTTTGTAGCTTTGGATTTCCAGTTGACGCCAGCCACCTTCCTTATTTCGTCGAGCCACCTTGCATGGGGTCGTCCTCTTGGGCGTTTAAGGTCTCGAGGGTATACCAATCTAGAACGACTGTGGTCCATCTCATGTCTTGTCTTCTAGCGATGTGACCAGCCTATTGCCATTTAGAATGTTTGATCCGTTCGATGACGTCAATCACCTTCGTTTGGCTTCTTATCCAGCTGTTGCATTTTCGATCTCTTGTATTCCCAGCATACATCTTTCCATGCTTCTCTGTGTTGTCTGTAGTGTTTTAGTTGTCCTCCTTGATAAAGTCCATGTTTCAGCTCCATAGGTGAGTGTTGGTAAAACACACTGGTTGAAAACTTTTCGTTTCAAGCTAAGTGGCATGTTGCTCTTCAAGATAATGTTATTCTTTCCAAAAGCACTCCATGCCGTTCTAATTTGTCTGTTAACTTCATTCAGAATGTTGCCATCCATAGTGATTTCTTGTCCCAGGTAAATGTAGCTCTGTACTTCTTCAATCACAATGCTGTCTGCCATGACCTTCTGTTTTGGAGCAAATTCATTGAACGTAACGTTTGTCTTTTGTGTGTTCAGTTTCAGTCCTACACGCAGGCTAGCCTCTGCTAGTTCTTGTAACATTTCCTCCAATTCAGAAGGACTACTACTGGTGAGAACGATGTCATCGGCAAAACGAAGGTGGTTAAGGAATTCACCGTTTATTTTAAGTCCTTTTTTTGTCCAGTTCAGTTCCTTGAAGACTTCCTCTAAAACTGCTGGGAAGAGTTTTGGTGAGATGGTGTCTCCTTGTCTTACTCCTTTTCCAAGGTTGATCCTTGCTTTTCCTTTATCCAAACTAATGGTAGCAGTCGCTTTACTAAACATCTTCTGGAGAATACTAATATAGCTTCCGGCTATTCCCGTTCTTTCCAGAGCTTTCACTACAGCATGTGTGAACACAGAGTCGAAAGCTTTCTCAAAGTCGATGAAGGCAAAGCAAAGTGGCACTTCATATTCGTTGCGGCGTTCGATAAGTTCTCTAATATCTCGACATACTGGTGGCAAACTTCTATGAAGAAGGTATCTGAAAACTCGTCCACCGGTATGATAAATACAGTCAAACCTCGACATCTCGAAAACCTGGATATCCCGAAAAAATTTTTATTTCCCTACATTTTCGCTATTAATATAATGTCATTTTCCCTTATCTCGAAGCATTTTCTCGGAAAACCTTGCTATGTCGAATTTTGACTTCATGTACCAGCGAGTTTCGTAAAGAGAAATTTTTCGTATAAAAACGAAAAAAATATGACGTCACTTCCGTTAAAGTTAGACAATTCTCGTGCGTCACGAAAAAAATTAGCGAAAAATTTTGTCGATCTCCTTGGCAAGTCCCGGTTGCGTTACGAGATGATTGACAATGCTCAGTTTGTGCATTTTTGATGCTAATGGCTCCACTCGTACGTGGCGTAATTCTTTATACAAGTACCATTTTTTCCTCTTATTTTTCTCCGTATTCTCACTGTACCTTTAATAACCTAAAAATATCAATTTAAAAGCAACCCTCCATATCTCAAAATCTCTTTATCTCGAATTTATCAAATCCCGCAAAATTCGAGATACCGACGTTCGACTGTATCTCAATCTTTACGGTGATTATGTCGAAAAGTTACTTTGGTTGTACTGGACTCCTGGGAATAAAATCATTTTGTTATTTACACTTCGGATGTTGAAAATAAATAGCCCTTGTAGTTTCACAGAAGTGAAATAGCACGTTCAATTTTTTTAATCTTTTAGACATGAATCTAATAAACATTTTTTTCGACTATGTTATATAAGGAAATGATATTGAAAAAATGGAAAGAAAAATTCTGCGACCTGGATTCGGCATAAGACACTCGAGGTTCCTGGTTCGAATCCAGGTATCAGAATTTTTCTTTCTATTTTTTCAAGTAATATAATTTCCTGATGTTTGGAGTATCAGCACTAGTTTCTATTCATTATTTATTTTATGTTATATAAGACAAAGTTGAAAGGGGATAGGGCCACCCCGAAAGTGTAGGTAAAAAGTATACAATGGTTTCCCTCGAGTTGCAAACCTAGGATTACCGTCGTCAAGCAAACCATTATAAGACATAATGGGACATCGATTAATTCGTTGCGGCTCCTCCCCAACAACCATACTGCATATAAGGTGTCCAACAAAGGACTTCCTCATTTTAAGAGTAAATATCTCGGAAACTGAAATCGATAAAAGAATTAAACAAGCGGTATGTTTATCTCGAAAGCCGTAAAAATCTGATATAGAAGTTTCAAAATTTGCCGACAGATGGTGCTGCGCTGTAGTCCGTGTACGAAGTCCGAGAAATAGGCTATAAACTGTCCTTTGCAAGTAAGCCATTGCAATCACATTACAATCTATTCAAAATGTGCTCCTTTCGAGCACGAAGATTGCGCAAACGAAGAATAAAATTTTCAGTATGCTAAATACAGCGCCATCGGCAAACAAGTGAAGGGTGTTGCTTAAAAAGCTTCTGGTGAAAAGCATCAAGTAGCTGGCAGTTCAGCCAACACCTCCTAAGAACAAAGCCGTGACACCAACTTTCTGACGTCATTAGAAGAGGATTGTAACAATTAAAAATGATATCGTTTTTAATTGTTACAAATGTCAATTTTTAATTGTTCAATCCTCTTCTAATGACATCAGAAAGTTGGTGTCACGGCTTTGTTTTTAGGAGGTGTTGGTACAGCTGAGCTGTAATTGTTTGAGAAATTCGTGGTGGATCAAGCCTGCCATTGACCACTAAACTGTGAACGTTCTGCTTTCTTCTTTTTGCTGAACTCTTGGGAACCAATTTCCCAGCTCACGCACTTTACCAATTTGCTTTAAACATTCACGATCAATTCCAAGCCTAGATCCAAGTTTTCGTGACGTTAATCGGTAATTTGACTCCACATACTGATTTTTAAAAGTCACTATCAACTTTCTATGGGCGTCCGGAGCGGGGGTTATCTTTCAGATTTACGTATATCTCCCGGCTTAAATTTTTTGAACCATCTTTGGGCTTTGTATTATTTCTTGCAGCTTCAGCTGCTTATTTACCGAATTTGAGCTCATATCACAAGCATACCCGAATCTGGACAGTCCTTGCAGCAACTTCGATCAACAGTAGCACAAAACTTTTTCGATAGTACCTACAGTAATTGTTAAATAGTCTGCATTGACGTCAGCACCAGTGTATCCGAGCGAGACCACCGAGAGAGAAGGCCTCCGCAATGAAACGTAATACACGTACAAGGGTTATTCGTAAAGTAAGGTTCGTTTTGTAATAAAAACAAAACTACTCTATATATTTTCAAATTTTTTTCTTTATCAGATTCTATGTACCTTTAGCTATTTTTCCACATTGTTTCCAAGTTTATTTAAGCATTTGTCATAGCGCTCAATGTACTTCCGCATGATCACTTCACAAAAGATCTGATTAGTTGGGAACAACTTGACCACCCGCTTTACAATCCCGACCTGCGTCCGCTAGCTACTACCTGTTCCGGGGTCTAAAGGAGATCATCGGCAGTCTGCATTTCAGTGACGATGAACAAGTAAAAACTGTGTGATTTTCTTCACCGGCAGAGGATTCTATGAAGTGATCATGAGGAAGTACATTGAGCGCTATGGCAAGTGCTTAAATAAACTTGGAGACTATGTGGAAAATAGTTAAAGGTACATATAGTTCATCCAACAAGAGAAAAACAGGGTGTGTCACAGGAAGTTTCAGATTAGCCAATCATAGAAAGGGGGCCTCATGCGCTTAATCACTTTTGTCTCATGTCCAATTGAAGAAGCGCTTTATAATATTACAGCAGAAGCTTTAATATTATTCACTTGCTTTGCTTTAATTATAATTAAAAATATTGTACACTTCATAAAATTGTCTTTTAACTCAATTTTATATATATCGTTTTTTGAGATTCCCTGGGCCTTTTCTTTCCAGGAGTCGACAAGCGAGGAGAGGGGGTGGTAGCTTCGCATGAAGACGCTTCGTTTCCTTCTTGAACAATTGTTCGAACGCAAGAAAAAGAAACTTGCGTTGCCTTGGAAGTTTCTTCTATCAAAGCAGATGAGCTTTTAAAACACTATTTTCCTTTAAAGTAGCAAAATACGTTCCACACAAATCTCCCTAGCCTGGCTGTGAATAGTTTTTCCTTGTTTGGCTGAAGAGTTGTTGCACGGGCGTCGCCATTACAAATTGACTTGTGTAGCCGCTGAAGGAGAGATCCCACAAAGCATTGCGGATGAGTGAGTAGTCGATATCAGAGGGGGTGGCCGTGGCCTGGTTGATAGAAGAAACTTCAGGCGCGGCCAGCTGCTGGTTGGGTGACGGCCTGGGCTTGAGGGCCACCGCTGGCGGGACAGCTATTTGGGGCGCGGCTGTTGGGGGACTTTGGTCTGACCCATTTGCCGATTGACCATAGCTGGTGTTCCAGCAGTTGGTGACAGCCTCTGGTTCGTTTATCCCCAGCAGCTCTTCCATCATGAAACCCCCCGTGCTTCGGAGGGCACGTTAAGCCGTCGGTCCCGACTGCTACTGTCATCTCGTAGCAGTCGTTATTAATGGGATGGCGCAAAACTCCCTCGTAGGAGTAGGTGCCGCAGATTATCGTTCGCGATAATCTACCCTCTGTACCAGATAAGATAAGATAAGTCGATATCAGACCGGAAACACACCCTGTTTTTCTCTTGTTGGACGAAGTATAGAATCTGGTAAAGAAAAAATTTTGAAAATAAATATAGTAGTTTTGTTTTATTGCAAAACCGACTTTATGAATAACCCTCGCAGATTGTTACACATCATAGATAGGAAAAATCTAGGGCTTATTGGTAGAAATACGAATAACAATGGCCTATCTATGATGATGTAACAATGTATTACGTTTCATTGCGGAGGCCTTCTTTTTCGGTGGTCACGATCCGAGACCAACGAGAGACAGGCCAGGGCACACAAAAATCATCTGATATTCAGGGTCTGAGCACGGCCTTCTAGAAACTACAAGGTCTGAAAACGGAAAAGATAAAACATTGTTACGTCTGGTGGTGCTATTACAAAAGTAAGTTCAACGTCACCATGCCCGTGTTTCAAAACTCGACTAAATCTGGGAGTTCGAGATTTTTCTGTTTCAAAAGTCGAGATATTGCGTCCGTGACGCGGGTTTGACGTCACATCCGGTAGATGAGAAGGCGACCAGAGACAAATGAAAGAAAGAGACTGGCAGTGCCCTATTCATTTCGCTGAGTGGTACTGGTGCCAGCGGAAGTGCAGCATTCGCCATGTTACGATTGGCAAAAACCTAAGGATACAATTATTCTCAATGTAATTTCAGCTGTTTTTGTAGATGATTTCTGGAAGTATTAGTAAGCATAACCTGTTTTCTGATTTTTTTAAAAAAAACTTTATTGCATAAACTAACGATAACGTATACTTTTAATAACTCCAAATAACTGATTCAATGCCTAACGAATTTTTAAAAGACAAGAAAAGGAAGAAATAATTCTCAGTTCAATAAAATAATCAATTTATTAATCCACATATCGTAATAAGCAATTGTTTGCGATTGTTTCACACCGGCCTCGGTAGCTCAGTGGATGCGTTATCGCCTCTGATGCCCGATGACGCGGGTTCGACTACGGCCGAGGACGACGAGGATTTTTTCAGGGAGAAAATCCTGAGATCGCGCACTTCCTTCTGAAGGGAAGAAAGATGTTGCTCCCGTGTAGTCGTTTGCCGGCTGCACGGCAAAGTTTGCCGCCCCTATAACCCTGTCCTGAAATGACCATAGAAGTTGAAAAGGACTTTAATACCAAACAAACCAAACCAAAGCGATTGATTCACATGCATTGCCTCGGACGATCAGCTGTTTCCTGCCAATCCCAATATGGCGGCGCGAAGGCACCACTAGAGGGGAGGTCACTGCCAGTCTCTTTCTTACTGATCTCGAAGGCCGCGCTAATCTCACTTTCTTCGCTGAAATGTCATACATTGTTACATCATCATAAAAAGGTATTGTTAATCATATTTCTACCAATAATAAGCCCTAAATTATGACTTCTCATAATCACGTAACAATGTAAGACGTTTCAGTGCGCAGGCTTCCTTTCTAGAAGGCAGAAGTTGCTGTTTCAAAAGTCGAGCTAACGAGGCTAACGAGAAAGACAGGCTCCGGCACTGAAAAGTCACCTGACCAAGATGGGTCTATTAACAATGTAACTTTCAGTGTTTCCATCTTGTATTTTAACAATCAGTGTTTTATCCTTTGTTGGAAACAATGAAGATTGGATTGTTAATAGACCTATCTTGGTCAGGTGACTTTTCAGTGCCGGAGCCTGTATTTCTCGTTAGCCTCGTCGAGCTAAACTGTGACGTTTTCGATGATGTTGTGGCAGATTTTTTTGCCCCGGCTATTAAGATTGCCTCGAGTTCTGTAACACTGCTAACCTTAATGCTTCAACAATACATTATTGATGTCTGGTTCCTGCCTGGTAGTTTTTAGAAGGCCGTGGTCCGAACAATAAATAATCTATTTCCTTTATTGTTTCCAACAAACGAAAAAACACTGATTGTTAAAATCTGAGATGGAAACAATGAAGCATGGATTGTTGCTCGGACCCCGATGGCAACACCTCCTAGAAAGAAAGCCAAACAACTGAAACGTCATACATTGTTACATCACCATAAGTCGACCAAATTTAGGGCTTATTATTGGTAGAAATAAGTTTAACAATGGTCGAAATATGATGATGTAACAATGTATGACGTTTCAGTTGTTTGGCTTTCTTTCTAGGAGGTGTTTCCGATGGTCAGGTGACTTTTGAGTACCCTCGCCAGTCTCTCACTGGCCTCACAATGTATCGAGACCTACGAGACCAGCTCAAAAGTCACTTGACCATCATTGTTCCCAACAAACGAAAAATGATTGTTAAAATCCAAGATGGAGACAATGAAGGTTGAATTGTTGCTCAGACCGTGACCACCGAGAGAGAAGGCCTTCGCATTGAAACTTAATACATTGTTACATCATCAGAGATAGTGCAAATTCAGAGCTTATTATTGGCCATGCTGGAAGAACAAAGAAATGTAATTTGTTTCCTTCATGTGAAAGGTCGTCAACCCAAGGAAATTCACAGTGAAATGCAGATAGTGTATGGCAACGACTGCATGGTCTACGCAAATATGTGGGCATAGTGCAAAGAGTTTGCCGAGGTGAAGTGCGCCGGTGGCTGTACTCGCAGGAAACTGACTTCTATGTGATGGGCATTCAAAAACTTGTACGACGATGGAACAAATGCCTTAATCGCAATGGCTCATACGGAGAGAAATAACCAGAACATACAC
>JAHWFO010039514.1:259196-295168 GCA_023313115.1 Rhysida immarginata | reverse complement strand
AGTGAAGTGAAAAGAAAGACGCGAGTGGTCCAGGAGCCAAGCTCACTTTGCACGCTCGCCCAAAGAGTAAACCAGAGGAATTACACTGAACTGGGAGAGAAGCCTGATGAAACTCTTCAGTCCTCCAGAGAATAAGTCCCAAGAAGGGACGAGAGTCAGAATGTAGATTGACGAGATTGATAGAGTCCCCAAAAATCAACAGGATCTAAAAGATCCAGTAGTTGGGGAAGACGGCCTTGTTAACGCCATCAAAGTAGACATCCAGGATATGGCGGAGTCTTCGAAACCTGAGGGGATCCTTAACAACGAGTGGATGGCCCAGAATACCAGAAACCAGAGTATTTTCTTGATTCTCCATCTTGGGTACCATATTCTCCATAAATGTCTGGACAAAGGTGCCTATGTGGGTCATCCCCAAATCGTTATAGATAGAGTGGTTGTTGACAACTCTTCTGTCAAGTTGGGCAATGGATTGGAGAGCAACATTTTGGAAGGTCTGGAGTTCCTTCCACCTAGATTTGCAAATAGAAGCCCAAGCAGGCATTCCATGGAGTAAAATAGTACGAATCACAACCTTGTATATCAAGAGTTTCTTATCCACACCAAGAGCGCTGTTTCGCCCCAGAAGTGCAATCAGAATGAACCTCGCTTTCTTTGCTTTGTTGAGCGCGTATGGTTTGGACTTGGTCATTCCAGTTTGGTTTGGAGTCGATCATGACACCAAAATATTTATAGCTTTTTATCCACTCAAGTATCTTGCCAACTAAGAAGAGGGGCTTTGGAGGGTTTTTGCATTTGCGAGTGATAAACATGACCTTGCACTTTTTGACATTCAGTTTTAATCGCCACTTAGTGAACCAGCTCTCGCACTGATGTAAAGCTTTTTGGAGTCGAGTGATGACATGTGCTGGGTTTCGTGCCCAGGTCATGATAGACCCGTCGTCACAAACATAAAAGATTACACTTTGCAAACTTGGGGAAGTCAAGGATAAAGAAGTTGAATAAGGCTGGCCCCAAGACAGAGCCTTGGGGTACACCAGCATTTACATCGCAGGGTTCAGACAAGGAGTCCCCAACCTTAATACGAAAAGTCCTCTTTGAGAGGAAGGAGCGAACCAGAGCAATTAGATCGTCAGGGAGCCCGTACGTAATCATTTTGTAAATGAGCCCATTATGCCAGACTTGGTCAAAGGCCTTTTGGACATCGAGGAAAACGAGACCACCAAACATAGAGAGGTTGAGAGGACCGTTTAAATCAGCAACGAGCCTCCATAACTAAAGCTGGCAAGAGTGGCCTGGACAGAAGCCAAATTGCTCACTACGAATGAGGTTGTTTACCTCGCAGTATTCGTTGAACCTCTTGAGTATAGTGCACTCAAAGACCTTCGAAAGCATGGGCAACAAGCTAATGGGCCTATAACTTATGGGAACAGCAGGGTCCAGTTCAGGTTTAGGAATGGTGATGATGACCGAGTCCTTCCAGGCACTAGGGAAATGGCCGCTAAGCCAGCAGTCATTCATGACCTTAGTGATGATGCAGATAACACTGGGAGGCAAGTTCTTGAGAGCACTGTTGGTAATGGTGTCGATGCCGGCTGCCTTTTTGCTTTTCATGCGCTTTATGATGTCCAATATCTCAGAGGTGCCAATGACATCAGGAGAGCCAAGAGCGCGCTGTGTGTGGCCATACCTATCACACACGTCCTTGACCTCACGAGTGATATTGACCAGATCATCCTATTTGGGCGTAGAGAATTGGCTCATCAGTGAATCGGCGATAATTTGTGCTTTGACCTGGTCATTGCTAACGAAATCGCCACCCTCTGTAAGCACAGGAGAGAACAATAGTCCTGTTGCTTTTAAGGGCCCTGCCCATACTCCAGAGAGAGTTATTCTGGACGGACAGACTTTTAACTTTGTCGTTCCATCCTTGATTCCTTAAACACTTAATCTGATCACTTACGTTGAGGGATAGCCTGTTTCTCTTGAAGTGGAGAAACCTAGTACACTGCCAAAGTCTTCTGACAATATCTAGGACATCGCTCACGGGAGAATGGTCACAATAATATATATGCTTGATTGGACCGATAGCGACAGTGTCCAGCTGATTCTGGATGTAACCATATAAAATAGCACCATTGTGATTAATGCATCTGGAATTCCAGTGAGGGTGTTTCGCGTTTAGATCGCCTGCCAAAACAACAGGAAAATTACCAGAGAGCAACTCGTCGAGCTCGCAGGGGTCAATCGCATGCCCTGGGGAGTTATAAAGCGTAACAAGCTTCACCCAGCAAATCGTGAGGTCCTTGATGAGAATAGACGCCGCCTCTATTCCTGAATAGTTCGGGGTAATGACTTCAACAAGCTCAAGTAATAACCTTCTTTGACTATAACAGACGCTCCGCCAGAGACATTATGAGCAGGAGTTTTTGGGAGTCTGTCCTTACGATAGACTATGTATTCAGGCAGCCTGAATAACCGTCTTGAGGTGCGTTTCACAGACAAAGGCGATATCGATTTTGTTTCTCCATAGAAAGTCGAAGAACTCCTCTCTCCTACGTGAGATGCCTCTGGCATTCCTGATTGAACATCTAAGTTTACCTTGATTACCTACTTTGAAGCTGTTACTAGCCATAATTAAGCTTTAGGGAATGATTTGACGACTTGTGGAACAGACTTTCCGATTTCTTCATATCATTTTAGCATCGCACCTATTTTCTTGTTCATATATTGTAAATCCGAAGGAATGAAGCCTTTATCAACAGTTTTGAAACTACCGATGCATAGGATCTCCCTACAATAGTCTTAGCACTAGGCATTCTGCTTACTTTGGGATATTTAGGACATCCTGAGGAACTTGAGGTATACTGTCCTTCACAGCGAATACATTTAGGTGGATCCTGGCCTTTTACATTTTTGCATTCGCTTGACTGATGGTTTCCTGCACACTTATTACAACGAGGTAGCTCAGTACAGCCCATGGAAACGTGCCCAAATCTGAGGCAATTATAATATTACCCCAAAACAGCTCAACCAGCACTGCCAGATGACCAATCCGAGTGACTTCTTCAAAAGTTCTATTGTGCTCAGTGTTTTGAAATAGTATTACAATCGACAATCGATCAGTGTAGTGAAAAAGTAGTACGAGTGGTCCAGGAGCCTTTAGCTCACTTTACACGCTCGCCCAAAAAGTAAACCAAATGAGGTACACTGAAGTAGCAAAGAAGCCTGAGGAACCTCTTTAAGTCTTCCAGAAAAGAGTCTCTTCATGGTAGGGACGCGAATCGGATTGTGGATTGACGAATAGCGAGTCCGAAAAACTAGGATCTAGCACATCCAGTAGTTGGGGAACTCGGCCTTGTTAATGTTCTCGAAATTGACATCCAAGATATGACAGGGTCTTCGAAACCTGAGGGAACCCCTGCTAGTGAGTGAGTGGTCCAGGATACCAGCAACCAGGGTATTTTCATGATGTTCCATCTTGGTCATCCCCAGATTTTCATAGATAGAGAGATTGTTGGCAACTCTTCTTTCTAGTTGAGCAATGGACCGGAGGGTAACATTTTGGAAGGTCTGCAGATCTTTCCATCTCGATTTGCAAATGGAAGCCCAAGCAGGCATACCGTATAGTAGAATGGCAGGAATCACTACCTTGTATAACAAGAGTTTGCTGTTCACTCTGAGAGCGCTGTTTCGCCCCAGTAGCGCGATGAGACTAAACTTCGCTTTCTTAGCCTTGTTAAGCGAATATTGGACATGGTCGTTCCATTTGAGCTTGGAATCAATCACAACTCCGAGGTACTTATAATTTTTAACCCACTCAAGCTTCCTACCATGTAGGATGAGGGGCCTTGGAGGGTTTTTGCGTTTGCGTGTGATGAACATGGCTTTACACTTGTTAACATTCAGCTGTAAGCGCCACTTAGAGAACCAGCTCTCACACTGGTGTAAAGCTTTTTGCAGACGGCTGATGACGTGGACTGGATTACTTGCCCAGGTCATGATGGACCCGTCGTCAGCAAACAAGTAAAGATTGCACTTTGTAAACTTAGGAAAGTCGTGGATAAAGAAATTGAACAAGGCAGGCCCTAAGACAGAGCCTTGGGGAACACCAGCATTAACATCAGAAGGGTCAGAAAAGGAGTCACCAATCTTAACACGGAAGGTCCGGTTTGTCAGAAAGGAGCGAACCAACTCAATGAGGTCATCAGGGAGGCCACAAGTAATCATTTTATAAATGAGTCCATCATGCCAGACTTGATCATAGGCGTTTTGAACGTCAAGAAAGATGATACCACGAAACATAGAAAGATTGAGAGGACCGTTCAAATCAGCAACAAGCCTCCATACCTGGAGCTGACAGGAGTGAGCTGTGCGGAATCCGAATTGCGCTTCACGAATAAGGTTGTTTGCTTCGCAGAAGTCGTTGAACCTCTTGAGAATAGTTCGCTCAAGGACCTTGGAGAGCACTGGCAGTAAGCTAATGGGTCTGTAGCTGATGGGAAGATCAGGATCAAGTCCCGGCTTGGGAATAGTGAGGATGATTGAGTCCTTCCAGGCGCTAGGGAAGTGACCGTTTAGCCAGCAGTCATTCATGATCCTGGTGATAATGCAAACAACATTAGGAGGCAAATTCTTCAGAGCACTGTTGGTGATGGTGTCGATGCCGGCTGCTTTTTTGTTTTTCAGGTGCTTAATGGTGCTTAAAATCTCAGAGGTGCCAATGATATTAGAATGAGTAAGAAGGCGTTGAGAGAATCCAAACTTGTCACATACGAGGTCTGTTCAAAAAATACGTAGACTGACGTCATAAAACAAAATATACTTTATTCAGAAGTTACACATCTGGGTCCCCTTCAAAGTACTCTCCTCCCCGACGCACACACTTATCCCAACGGTGTTTCCACTTTTGGAAACAGTCCTGGAACGCTTCTTTTGTGATGTCCTTCAGCGCATTTGCCTTTATGTCGGGAATCGTCTCAAATCTCCTTCCTTTCAAAGGTCTTTTGAGTTTGGGAAACAAGAAGAAATCACAAGGAGCGAGGTCAGGTGAGTAGGGTGGGTGAGGAAGAATAGTGATCGAGTGTTTGGCCAAAAACTCTCGAGTTCTGAGGGCTGAATGGGCTGGAGCGTTATCGTGATGAAACAACCAGTCACCTCTCGTCCACATTTCTGGCCTTTTCCACTCGTCCAGTGGCAGTTTTTCCGAGTTTAACACAAAATTTCACAGCAACTCTTTGCTCGTTCAAGTCACTCATTCTAAAATTCCGCCAAACGAAAAAAAACACACTTCACAAACAACCGCGTAGCTAATCAACCAATACTGATATTTGCAATCAAAAAACTGCCTTGTAATCAGCGGATCTGTCAGAAGATGGCGACACCAAGCGATTTTGATTGGGACCAACAGGGCCCGCGCAATTCAAACAGTCTACGTATATTTTGAACAGACCTCGTACTTCTTTGACTTCACCAGTAATATTAACCAAACAGTCCTCCTTGGGCGTATTGAATTGACTTTTCAATGAGTCAGCGATGAGTTGAGCCTTGTCCTGGTCACTGCTAACAAAATCGCCGCTTTCTGTAAGTAGAGGAGGTAGTTCAATGGCCCTGTTGCTTTTAAGGGCCCTGACAGTATTCCAAAGAGAATTGTCTTGGACGGTCAGACTCTTGATCTTGTCATTCCACCTTTGATTCCGTATGTCCGGGATCTGCTCGCTGACCTTCCGCGATAGCCTGTTGTACTTCATCTTGAAATGCGGGAGCCTGGTACGTTGCCACAATCTTCTGTAAGTATTTTTTTCCTGAATAGTCTGCCTGATGCGGGGAGGAAGCTCAAGATTGTGTGGCCGCTTGTAATCAACTTGAGAAGCACTAGCATTGGAAGCCATGAGAATGGTGTGAGTGACATTTTTGACGTTTTCGTCGATGTCATTGCTGCTGTCTGGATCCTGATATGGAATGCTACTATCTTTTAGAAGTTCCCTAAAAATTTTCCAGTCCTGCTTGTAACGAAGATTTACCCTCAGATCGATATTTATCTCCTCTAAATTTAAAGCAACAGGGAGGTGGTCAGATGATAAGGCATTCACTGCGTATATGTTGTATGGTTTGAAAAACCCCTCGAGGACAGCTATGTCAAGCCAACACCACCTAGACAGAAGGCCTGCGCACAGAAACTGTATACATTGTCACATCATCATCAAACGGCCAAATTTAGGGCTTATTATTGGTAGAAATACGATTAACAACAACCAATTTTGTTGAATGTAACAATGTATGACGTTTTTGTGCGCAGGCCTTCTGTCTAGGTGGTGTTAGTCAAGCACATCACTGACAGGTGAGTGATCACAGTAGTATGTATCTTTAAGGGGACCGACGATGGAAGTGTCAATCTGGTCTAATATGTATCTATAGAGTAGTGAGCCACTTTGATTTGTGCATCTAGAATTCCAGTGAGGGTGCTTCGCATTTAAATCACATGCCATAACAACTGGAATGGGTCCGGACAAAAGCTCATCGATGTCACGAGGGTCGAGTTTGTGCCCTGGAGGGTTATATACGAAAGTAAACTTGACCTCACCAACGTCAACATCTTTAAGAATAATGGATACTGCTTCCATTTTCACTAAGTCTGGAGTGACGATCTTAGTATGATCAATGCCTTTTCTGATAACAATAGCTGCCCCTCCAGAGCCTAGATCAGTAGCTTTTTTAGGGGTCCTATCTTTTCTGTATATATAATAACCTGGCAGGGTGAAAGATCTGCTTTGCTTGAGGTAAGTCTCGCACAAAAAGGCTACGTCGATATTTCAACTTGTGAGGAAATCGTAGAACTCATGACACTTGCGAGGGATCCCCCTTGCATTCCAGATAGTGCATCGTAGTTTTCCTTGCTTTAGTACTTTATACGGATGTCTAACCATGATTATTTCCTGTTCTCAACTGGAGTAATCTGTGGCAAATCGTTGCCAATTTCTTTCAACATATTCATTAAGTTACCTAGAAATCTTTGAATTTTAGCCAGTTCTTTGTGGTCACAGTTCCCTTACTAACTGAAGCAGAGGCAACGGAAGCGAAAGATCTACCTTCAACTACCTTAGAATTTCTATTCCTATTGACTTGTGGGTATGTGGGGCATTTTGTATAGCTGCTTGTGTGCTGGTCTTCACAGTAAATACATTTAGGCGGGTCTTTACCTTTTATATTCGTACAGTCCCTTGATTGATGATCGCCTGAGCACTTGTTGCAACGTGGTGAGTCGCAAGGACTTCAGTTTCTCGCTCCACCATTGATTTCGTAGAGCTTTAACCTCCTCTTGGACCTTGCGAGAAAGCCGGTTGTACTTGGTTTTGAAGAAGGGAAGTCGCTTACGCTGCCATAATCTTCTGTAAGAATTTCTTTTGAGAATAAGACGCCTGATATAAGGAGGCAGGTCGAGATGTTCAGGACGCTTATGATCGATAGTAGAGGTACTGGAAGTAGTGGCATCTTTGACAACACGGGTGATAGCATTAATATTACTATAGATATCCTCCTTATCAATAACCTCCTTGTAAGGAATGCTATTTCCTCTAAGAGTATCCCTAAAGAGCTTCCAGTCCTGTTTAGAGCGGAGCACAATCTTCTTATCGATGTTTAAGCCCTCAAGCATAAGCATCACTGGACGGTGGTCAGAAGATAAATCGTCGACTGTGAAAATATTATAGGGCTTGAGGAAACCTTTAAGTACTGCAATATCTAGCACGTCGCTAACAGGTGAGTGGTCAGACTCACGATGATCAATGCCGTCCTTAACAATGATCGCTGCTCTACCAAAAGCGTGGCTGGCATTATTACTAGTGATGTCCGTTGGATCCGGATCTCTGATTCGGATCTAGAAATATCCGGATCCGGATTTCGGATCTCTGATATCGGATCCAGATTTCGGATATCGGACATCGGATCCTTTCGCTGGATGCGTATTAAGACTAATTAGGACTTAAGAGGACTAGGCTATCACTTAATAGAAGCTTTTATAAACTGCTTTCAGAAAAAGTTTGCATATACACAATTTCCTGTCTAGGATCCGATTTTCGGATCTCGGATCCAAGATCCGGATCTCAGATCTCGCATCCAAGATCCGGATCAGAGATCTCGGATCCAAGTTCCGGATCTCGGATTTCTGACCAACATCCGGTTCTCGGATCTCGGACCTAGGTCCGAAAAAAAGATCCGGATATCCGGATCTTGACATCACTAATTATTACCCAGTGGCCGTTCCTTGCGATAAACACGATACCCAGGCAAGGTGAAGACTTGAGTAGATTTCAGGTGCGTCTCGCACACGAAGGCGATGTCGACATTCCAGTTTGCAAGGAAATTGTAGAATTCGATGCGCTTGCGAGCGATTCCTCTTGCATTCCAAATATTGCAACGGAGTTTCCCTTGATTAACGATCTTGTATGGGTGTCTGTCCTTGATCATTTATTAGATTCGTGAGAGGCAATCTGTGGCACTGCTTTTCCACTTTCCTTATATTGATTCAGCAAATTTCCCTGGAACCTGTAAACATCACGCAATTGATTGTTGTCGACCGTACGTGTGTCCCGTGTATAAGCAGAACCGGATGCGACCGAAGCATAGGATTTTCCCTCTACCACTTTGGTGCTTTTGATCCTTTTGATTTGTGGATATTTGGGACACTTGGTGTAGCTAGAAGTGTGCTGACCAGAACAACGTATACATTTTGGGGGGTCTTTGCCTTTTATGTTAGTACAATCCCTCGACTGATGGTCGCCAGCGCACTTATTACATCGAGGCGATTCGGTGCACCCTTGGGAAACGTGACCAAAACGTAGACAGTTATAGCATTGCAAGGGCCTTTTGTTGCCTCTAAATAACTCAACAATAACAGCAAGAGGACCGACACGCTTCAAACTCAAAAATGACTTATTATGTTCAGTATTCTGGAGGATAACTAAAATCATTGGCATTTCCACTGAACTATTTGCTTTTTTAAGCCTTATTGCTTTCTCCGGAAAATAATTCGCCTTCCTGAGGTCGTCGGCAAAGTCTTCAAGGTCATACGTTGCATTGACATTTCGGACAACATATTTCAGCATTTTTTCGGATTTTAGTTGGTGATGCTGAATCTTAAGCACATCGTTGCTTTTCACTCCGGACACAAGAGTTTTATGGCTCTCTTCATCGACAATCGACAATCGAACAGTGAAGTGAAAAGGACATGAGCGGTCCGGTAGCTGAGCTTCCATAACACACTCGCCCTAAGAGTAACCAGGGGAATTACACTGAGATAGAGGAGAAGCCTGATCACCCTCTTGAGTCATCCTGAGGATAGCGTCCTTACCTTGTAGGACGAGGACTAGGATTGTGGATTGACGTAGTGATAACCCCGGACAAGTGCGGGTTAGGAGATCCAGTAGTCAGGGAAGACGCCCTTGTTGAGATCATCAAAGTTGACTTCTAGGACATGACGGGGTCTACGAAACCTTAAGGGACCCCTAAAAGCTAAGGGATGATCCAATATATTGGCTACCAAGGAATTATCATGTCTCTCAATTTTCGTGAGCAGCTTCTTGAGGAGCATCTGGACAAAGCTACCAATGTGTCCCATACCAAAGTCATTATGTATGGAGTAGTTGTTTGCAACTCTTCTGTCGAGTTGAGCAATGGTCCTGAGAGTTATATTTTGGAAGGTCTGGAGTTCCTTCCATCTTGACTTGCATATAGTAGCCCAGGCAGGCATTCCGTGAAGCAATATAGTGCGGATCACAACCTTGTAGAGCAAGAGCTTATTATCTAGTCCAAGCGCACTGTTTCTCCCCAAAAGCGCAATTAGGCTGAACTTCGCCCTTTTAGCCTTATTGAGAGCATATTGAACGTGCTCGTTCCAGTCCAATCTAGAATCAATCTTCACGCCAAGGTACTTGTAGCTCTTAACCCAGTCAAGGTTTCTTCCATATAGTATGAGGGGCCTTGGGGGATATCTGCGTTTCCGGGTGATGAACATGGCTTTGCATTTATCAACGCTAAGCTTCAGCCGCCATTTGTCGAACCATTCTTCGCACTGATGCAAGGCCTTTTGTAAGCGACTGATGACGTGGGCTGGGTTCCTTGCGCAAGTCGTGATGGCCGCATCGTCAGCAAACAAGTACAGATTACACTTAAAGAACTCTGGAAGGTCATGAATGTAGAAGTTGAATAAGGCCGGTCCCAGGACGGAACCCTGGGGAACACCAGCGTTAACATCACAGGGGTCCGACAAGGAGTTACCAACCTTGACACGATATGATCTGTTGGCCAGGAAGGAGCGAACTAGAGCAATCAGCTCGTCAGGGAAACCGGAGTTGATCATTTTATAGATGAGGCCGTCATGCCAGACTTGGTCAAAAGCCTTATGCACATCGAGAAAGACAATTCCGCCGTACATCGAATAGTTGAGAGGACCGTTCAGATCTGCAACGAGCCTCCATATCTGGAGTTGGCAGGAGTGATTCGGGCGAAAGCCAAATTGCTCCTTGCGAATTAAATTATGAGACTCGCAAAAGTCGTTGAACTTCTTCAGGATAATGCGTTCGAAGACCTTAGATAGCGTCGGCAATAGGCTAATGGGCCTGTAGCTGTAGCCTGTAGCTCTCTTCATCGTGACACCTGATCTTTATGGTGCCCTTTCGACCTGTATGGGCGGTAATTTTGTCAAGAGGTACGTGTTTTTTGATCTCCTCCAAAATCTCCTCTATTGGCTTCCCATGGTGGCGAACGATGATTGGCGGGATATATATTGCTCCCTTTTCACGGGTGACATTAATATGGGATAAACTGTGTTTAGCTTTGTTAGCTCGAAGGGCTACAGAGGCACTAGCGCAGACGTCAAAAGTGGACACCTCCTTTGTCGATCCTAACACCTCCTTTGTTCCTCTTATTCTGTGCAGTCCGCCAGTCATCTCCATCAATGTCAGCAGAGTCATTATCAAGCCTCCTCTGTGTGCTTGTTCTTGATGAGGAACTACTGTCGCTGCCCGCGCCACTGAAATACACTGAGGTAGTCAAGAAGCCTAATATTGATGATTGACAGAATCGACAATCGAACAGTGAAGTGTACATTTGTTAGGATGGGACGAAAGCTCACACAAAGCTCATCTAATCAGAATAAACTCCAAATGAAATACACTGAGGTAGTCAAGAAGCCTAACCAACCCAAGCGGTCTTCCATATTATACAAAAAAGAAAATAAGATTGACGATTGTCAGAAACAAAAAACAAACGAAATAAAAAATACAAGGAGAAATAAGATTATCACATCTTCCAGTAGTCTGGGAAAGAGACGTTGCTAATATCTTTAAAATTGATGTCAAGATCGTGCCTCGGTTTACGATACTTCGTATGCCAGTTCATATTCATTGAGTTCTTCAGTATCCCTTTCACAAGCTTATTGTCGTGAGTCTTCATCTTCTGTATCATAATCAAAACGAGGTCCTGTATAAACTTTCCGATATGGGCCATGTTTAAATCCAAGTGGATGGATTGGTTTTTCACCGTCCTTCTGGGCAATGGTCCTCAGGGTAACATTATGGACTGGCCTGCCCTATCTCCAGATATCAATCCAGTGGAAAATGTATGGGGCGCTTTAGCCAGATCTGTTTACGCAGGTGGTAAACAGTACCGCAATATAGAAGAATTAAAGTATGCTATGTTGAATGCCTGGGAAGAAATTAATTCAGATTATCTGCAAAACCTGGTCACAACTATGCCAAACCGAATTTTCAAAAATATTGAAAAAAGAGATGATTTATTGGGCATTAAGTGATGCTAGTCCTATACTTATGGTACAGCTTAATTTCTATTTTTATAAATTCTCATTCTTGTTGTCGTTTTTCATTATTTTCTTTGGAAACAATAAATAATAGTTGTGAGAATCTGATACAGTGACAATGTTTTAATTATTTTATTTTGTTTCTTGCAGACAAGGGAAAATATGGGTGGCCTATACTTTTGTGACGCACCTTATATCAAGTCCTATTTGCCGATTATCAGTAGGTGTAACAAACTGTTTTGAAAGTGAGTTAGCAATAAGCTGCGCTTTGTCTGTATTATTTGTGATGAAATTGCCATTCTGGGCTAACAGTGGTGGAATATTAATGGCTTTTTTGTTTTGCAAGGTCGAACCATGCACCAAATAGAATTATCGTGGGTTGACAAACTCTTCACTTTATCGTTGCACCTGTCATAACGAAGTGCTTTTACTTCCTCGTGAACTCTTCTAGTGAGCATGTTATACTTGGTCTTAAGCCATGAATCTCGTGTACGGTACCACAGCCTTCTAGTCTTATTCTTTTGGTCAATTAAATGTTTGATTTTCTGATTTTTGGTCAATTAAATGTTTGATCAAGGTGATCAGCTGGCTTCAGCTCTAAGGGTGAAGTCAGTGTTGGGAGTTCGAAAACCAGAAAACCTGAATCACAGACCCCAGAATCCTTCAGATTCGGGAAAAAACCTCTAAAATCTTAAAACTTATTGTTTAGTGCTAGAAACACTTAAAAAGCCGCAATTTAATCGACAAATATGAAAGCTATAAATCGCATATTAAATTAAAACGAACAAAAAAATAATAATTTGAAGCAACTATGATATATCATAATACTCTTTTAATCATCAACAAAAAAGTTCATCTTGACAAACATCTTCATTCTCTGAGAATCTCACTATCAGCAGAGACAGAACATTGATACACAGTGCTAGTATTAAAATAACTAATCATATTATATTTTTTCTATTTTTATGAATAATATATTCATATCATTTATAAATAATTATTAGAAAACATTAAATCTGTTCAGAAAACACTTTTTCCATAACTTAATCACGCCTATGGTTCTTACATCGGAACTTCCGATTCGGAAGAGCTGTTGTAATGTGTTGAGTGTTTTTCCTTCAGAAAAAGAAACCTCTGAAAAACCTGAGCCTTTCCAAAAAACCTTCAGTTTTAAAGGTAAAACCTCTGAGTTCCCATCCCTGGGTGAAGTACTAGAATCAATAGCATCATTAATACGTTTTGTAAGTCTTTTCACATTGGTATCTATGTCATTATGTACATCATTAAGTGGGTCTCCGTCATTTTTGAGAATTTCTCTAAAAAGCTTCCAGTCTTGTTTGAGCCTCAGTTCTTCTTTGAGGTCAATGTTTACGTTGTCAAAATTTAGTGCAACTGGTTTATGGTCTGAAGAAAGATCATTAACAGTAAAGATCATTAACAGAAAGAAGGACTTGTAGAAGCCCTTCAGCAACACAATATCAAGTACAGTCATCAAAGGGAAATAATCCACACTTGAATTTTACTCTAAGTTTTACCGTTTCAATATTAATTTATTTTTAATAATTTAATATTACAATTAGAGTTAACATTATTAAGATTATTAAATTTTAATAATTATAATTAAACAGCTATTAAAACAACACATTAGTATGAAATGTAATATTAAGTATTAAACTCGTGTGGATTATTTCCTTTGGTTGACTGTACATCGCTTGAAGGAGAATGATCACAATAATAAGTATCATCTACAGGTCCTACTGCAATAATATCAGATTGCCTGTGCACGTAACCATACAAAAGGACACGGTTTTGGTTATGGCATCTTGAATTCCAGTGCGAGTGCTTAGCGTCAAGTCTCTCGCCATAATAATAGGGATGTTCACGGACAACAGCTCGTCAAGCTCATTAAAATAAAATTTATGTTTTGGCAAATTATAAAGAGCCACTAGCTTCACCTCTCCTTGTGTGGCCTGAGTAATGATAGCAGAAGCAGCTTCCAAGTGTAGTCTTGGGTTGGTTCCTCCCGATGCTGAATGCCTTTCTTAATGATAATTGCTGAACCTCCTGACGAGGACTTTAATGTAGTGGAAAGAATTATGTCTTTACGATAGACACAATATCAAGGCAGCCTGAAGTCACGGCTTGGCCTTAGGTGTGTTTCACATAAAAATGCTATGTCTATATCCCATTGGGTTAGATAATTGTAAAACTCAATACGCCTCTGGGGGACACCCCTGGCATTCCATATTAAGCAACGAAGCTTGCTTCGATTAGCAACAGAATAGCATTGATCATTTGTCAGTTTTATTCATAAGCATTCCATTCATCAGTGGCATTTTCTTGCCCAATTCGTTTAACAGATTGCATACACTGCCAATCTGTTTATACATTTGTTGCAAAGCATTCACGTTAATGCTCTTATCTTGTTTGGAGACCATTGAGGCATAGGAGATCTCTGGGGACACTTTAGCACTTGCGGATATTTAGGATATTTTGTGTAACTCGAGGTGTGTTGTCCATTACATCGAATACATTTTGGAGGATCTTTGGCGCATTTGTTACAATGGGGGGATTCCGTACAACCCATAGACACGTGGCCGAAGCGTAGATAATTATAACATTGTAAAGGTTTCTTATTACCGCGAAACATTTCAACACTTATTTCAGCTAAAGTCTTATTATAAGCTTTTATTAACTTTGCTGTGTTAGTTTGTTTAGGTCAAATCTTGTAATCAATATTAAACCAACTTTCCGACAAGCTAGGTGTCACGGAAATCGAAACCAGGTTCGATTCCCGGCGACACTAACTGCTTCTACCGCTCTCGGATATTCGCCCGTTCAAAGGCGGGGGAGGAGCGGGGCAGACAGTGTCGTCATACCAGCCAACACGCCAGAGCGAATAAAGATGCAAGGAGGTTTCGAGACAGAGGCTCGAAGTTTTCTTGGCGGGAGAAAACGAGTGAAGAAAAGAGAGTGACCCGGACGACGGAAGGGACAGCAGGTGGAAAGAGCGATCTCGTCGCCAACGCAAGAGAGCTCTTCGTCGTCGCTTCCACCAAGCAGGGACGTGAGGTGCAACGGCCGAGCGGAGGCAACGGAACGCCGGAGCGAAGCGTTGAGACGCCGACGAGAGTCGAAGGCGGCGTTTTCCACGCACGGGAGTTCCTGCGTGAGCAGTAATCTAGCTTGCACGAGACGGAGCGAGAGTTTCGAGTGGAAGTCACCGGGAAGAACGCTCACCGTGTCCGGTGCATATTTTGTGAGTACTCTTTCTTTAATTAATTGTGACCCCCGAGTGGTTTCGTCCGTCATGAGTGATTTCTTCCGTCGGGAGTTCGACGGGCGTGCGACGGTGCGAGGGCAATTCCCTAGAGGTCTTAATGCTTACTTAACCTCGCAATATGGTTTTGCCTATGTGGAAAGGAAAGCGTAAAATGTTTTACGGAATTTTACGCATTGCCGTGTGATATTTGTGCCCTACAGTTTATGTGCTTAATTCAAGGGAGGGCGCCACTAGCCCGTTTCTTTTTATTCTGAGTGTGTAACCTATTTTCCCTTTTTGCTTACAGCTAATTCCCCGCCAAGACGGTTTAATGAGTGTTATGAATTTTACGTCTGTTACCCCGTTAAGACTTTTTCTGGTTTAAAACTCGGTCTAGACTGTGTACCTTGATATCCCGAGCGTGGACATTTACGTTTGTAACTTGTTAAGTAAACCTGTGTTACGGACTGATATTTTCCCTATCAAGACTATTAGACTCATTACTGTGTCCGGCTGGAATTGTAAAACTGTGTATAATAATTGATTCTTTTGTCAGATTTCATCCAGCCTTAAGATTTGAATCCTATTATGGTAACTCATTTTGTTATTATGTGTTTCTTTGAGAGAGGCCACCATATTTGCTAATTGCGGCTTATTCAAATGCTTTGTGTGAACCATTTATTAATTAGCGAGCCTCGTATCTACGAATATCTGGTGCTTTACTTATCTTTATCTATATTGTAAGTTTTTTGTAGAAAACAGTAGCTATATTTTTATTTACCTAATATCCTTCCGATAATTGTTTAAAAGGGAAGGAGATTTTAGTTTACTGTTGTGTTACGAAGTGTATACCGTGTTTCAATTTAACTTTCCGGCCAAGCCGGTTGTTGTGTTTTGGTATTAATGCTTTATTTTTGATTACATGTTTATGTAAGGTTTGCAAGTTACACCTATTTCATTACGCATAGTTATGTAAGGATTTGATTCTTATTTTATTTACTGGTCTTTGACATTTATTCATATTTTTGTGCCATTTTTCATAACTTTATTAAACTTAATTATTCTTACCTTACCCCTGTTTACGTGTTTATTTATATCCACTGCGCTAGCTATTATTGCTCTGCTAATACACGTTACACTAGGGAGCTGCAATTTGACACACTTATGCAGAATCGATGACAATTTATGATAAAGAAAAAAAATTTCAAATCGGTTCATTGGTTCGTGTTCTAATGGTACTAACTCACTACTACGAATTGATTGTTGTAACAATTGGAACATTTCGTTATGGCGAGAGTAAATGTATCTATTGTTTATTGTTGCAAAATTAAGCTGTATTGTTGCCACTAAATAAAACATTATAAAAGCTTGGTTTGATAAAACCTTTTTCCTCTTAACTTGTTATGTTCTGTATTTGATAACAGAACCAGGACCATTGGCATATCTATTGATCCTTTAGCTTTTTTAAGCCTAATCACTTTCTCAGGGAAGTAGTTGGCCTTTTTAAGGACTTCTATAAATTCGTCCAATTCATATGTCACATCTACATCTCTCACGACATCTTTAATAACTTTCTCAGATATCAGCTGATGATACTGAATCTGTAAAATATTATTGGCCTTAATGCCAGACACCAGTTTACCATGCGTCTCCTCATCACGACACTTTATCTTGATTGTTTCTGCTCTACTAGTGTGAACAGTGATATTATCAATGCATACATGTTTTTGGAGCTCGCCCTGGATATCCTTAATCGGCTTACGTGAGTGCGAATTATTATCGGCGGAATGTATACATTGCGCTTATTATGATAGGCTGCTGTGGGATTTTTTTTGCATTTTTTCGCTGCTCAGACTTGGTTTCCAGCAATGCTATTATTTATATCAACAAACATTCTTGTTGTCTATTCTTATGCCTTTTTTCGATTTCTTGTTTTTAACAATAGGCCATTCTTCACCTTCATTAGTGTGTTCATAATCAGATTTCCTTTTTTTAATCTCTCTCTGCGGATCAATGCCAATATTGTTATCTGTCCCTGAGCCGGAAGGGACTGTATCCATAGGCTACAGATCTGCTCCCTCTGTATTAATCGAATTATTTATGGCCACATTGCCTTTTGATAATAAGTCAGAGTAGTGACCTGTCAGTAGAATTTTTCTAGTTTTTTAAAATTTATGCTGGACTCACTGCGTGCAGCAGAGATCTAGCATTAATGTTTGCCATTTTACCATGAATATCAGTGATATTCTTTGTCAGTGAATCGACCTTACCTTGAAGGTCATCGTACTTTGCACTTGTTTCTTGGCGCATTAATTCAAGTTAATGATGAAAAATAGGAAATAAAATTCCGCAGCCTAGATTCGAACTAGGAACCTTTGGCTCGGACTGCCAACGCGCTAACCAATTGCGAACAGCTGAGGTAGGCGTACCATTAAAAACCCTCACTGGCCATCTAATGATTTATTTAATTCAAGTTGTTCTCTAAATATAGCATCAAAAGCTTCGAATCTATGATCTTTACAGGCATCTTTGTAAATATTACCATATGTGTATTTCCCATCAGCCGTTTTATGGCTTGTAGCGTTACCGGCCCTCAGGCCTGTTGGTGCCATAATATACCAAATACTCAACGAGTAGCTAAAGGACTGCTAGCCGGGCTAAGCCCTGAGAAGGGCTATTTCAGGAGTAACACTGCTATCTACAGAACACAGCAGTTCACCTTTACATAACAGCCTCTGAGTTCTCAGCAAATAGTAGAAAGAGGATCTTAAAATAACTGACCGTTAAAAGAGTTCCGTCTCAGCAGTGTTCTCTTTCCAGATTAAACACCTATCACAGAGTGTCCACGATGCAATCCATTCAATCGAATAATCGCTGCTCCAAGTCCTGATGCCTGAGTCATGTCTGATGTGTGAACACAACAAGACAATCGAACAATGAAGTGTACATTTCTTCGAGTGGGACGGAAGCAGTGCTTTCACGAAGCTCACCCTACCAGAATAAATTCCACATGATATACACGGAAATAGGCAAGAAGTCTGACTAACCAAAAGAGGTCTTCCATATTATGAAAAAAAAATAAGATTGACGATTGTCAGAAGATTGGGAGAGGGGGCGGGGGTGGGTGGTATCACATCTTCCAATAATGCGGTAAGGAAACGTTGCCAATGTCTTCGAAGTTGACATCAAGAATATGCCTCGGTTTTCTATACTTTGTATGCCACTTCATTACCATCGGGTTGTTTAGTATTCCAGCCACCAGGTCATAGTAATGGCTCTTCATCGTCTGCACCATCAGTGTTGCCAGGTTTTGAAAACGGAAAGTGCTACAGTGCCATCTGAATTATGCTACTTTTTGCTACAGACCCATCTCAATTATACTACGCTTTATGCTACATATAAGCCTGTCATAAATTACAACTGTGATTGCCAAACACAAAGAAATAAACCACTACTTATAATTTAAACCTTTTATTAATAACAAAGTTTCAAATATTTGCACTCATATATTCAAAAGTATTATTTTCACGAATATTTTGATACATATCGTTATTAAAATGTGATAACATTTCAGTTGATGGTGTAAATGATGTGCATGTTCCATCATCATCATCTATATGTTCCATAATTAGAATTTTACAATGAAGGCACAACGGTCCAAGTGCATTTAACACTGTCATTATGCAACAATAATTTAAGCATATTAATCTCTTAAAAAAATAAATAAACAATCACATAGTGGCACGATCTTACCTTAATTTATGATAGGCAATCGCCCGTTGAGTGAAGCCATCATGCAGTACAGTAGCAGAAGTGGGTCCCGACTGAATTCCATGCGACAATCGACAATCGAACAGTGAAGTGTGCATTTGTTAGGATGGGACGAAAGCAGCGCTTTCACAAGGCTCATCCAACCAGAATAAACTCCAAATGAAATACACTGAGGTAGTCAAGAAGCCTAACCAACCCAAGCGGTCTTCCATATATGAATTCCAGGCAATCGACAATCGAACACTGAAGTGAAAAGGACATGAGCGGTCCGGTAGCCGGGCTTCCATAACACACTCGTCCAAAGAGTAACCAGGGGAATTATACTGAGTTAGAGGAGAAGCCTAATCACCCTCTTGAGTCATCCTGAGGATAGCGTCCTTAACTTGTAGGACGAGGACTAGGATTGTGGATTGACGTAGTGATAACCCCGGACAAGTGCGGGTTAGGAGATCCAGTAGTCAGGGAAGACGCCCTTGTTGAGATCATCAAAGTTGACTTCTAGGACATGGCGGGGTCTACGAAACCTTAAGGGACCCCTAAAAGCTAAGGAATGATCCAATATATTGGCTACCAAGGAATTATCATGACTCTCAATTTTCGTGAGCAGCTTCTTGAGGAGCATCTGGACAAAGCTACCAATGTGGCCCATACCGAAGTCATCATGTATGGAGTAGTTGTTTGCGACTCTTCTGTCGAGTTGAGCAATGGTCCTGAGAGTTATATTTTGGAAGGTCTGGAGTTCCTTCCATCTCGACTTGCATATAGTAGCCCAGGCAGGCATTCCGTGAAGCAATATAGAGCGGATCACAACCTTGTACAGCAAGAGCTTATTATCTAGTCCAAGCGCACTGTTCCTCCCCAAAAGCGCAATCAGGCTGAACTTCGCCCTTTTTGCCTTATTGAGAGCATATTGAACGTGCTCATTCCAGTCCAATCTAGAATCAATCTTAACGTCAAGGTACTTGTAGCTCTTAACCCAGTCAAGGTTTCTTCCATATAGTATGAGGGGCCCTGGGGGATACCTGCGTTTCCGAGTGATGAACATGGCTTTGCATTTATCAACGCTAAGCTTCAGCCGCCATTTGTCGAACCATTCTTCGCACTGAAGCAAGGCCTTTTGTAAGCGACTGATGACGTGGGCTGGGTTCCTTGCGCATGTCGTGATGGCCGCATCGTCAGCGAACAAGTACAGGTTACACTTAAGGAACTCTGGAAGGTCATGAATGTAGAAGTTGAACAAGGCCGGTCCCAGGACGGAACCCTGGGGAACACCAGCGTTAACATCTCAGGGGTCCGACAAGGAGTTACCAACCTTGACACGATATGATCTGTTGGCCAGGAAGGAGCGAACTAGAGCAATCAGCTCGTCAGGGAAACCGGAGTTGATCATTTTATAGATGAGGCCGTCATGCCAGACTTGGTCAAAAGCCTTATGCACATCGAGAAAGACAATTCCGCCGTACATCGAATAGTTGAGAGGACTGTTCAGATCTGCAACGTTCCTCCATATCTGGAGTTGGCAGGAGTGATTCGGGCGAAAGCCAAATTGCTCCTTGCGAATTAGATTATGAGACTCGCAAAAGTCGTTGAACTTCTTCAGGATAATGCGTTCGAAGACCTTAGATAGCGTGGGCAATAGGCTAATGGGCCTGTAGCTGACGGGGAGAGCAGGATTAAGACCCGGCTTAAGTATAGTAAGGATGACTGAGTCCTTCCAGGCTTTGGGGAAGTAGCCGTGGTTCCAGCAGTCATTTAGAATCCTGGTAATAAGGCAGATAACCCTTGGTGGTAAATTTTTCAGTGTACCATTGGTGATGGAGTCAATACAAGGAGCCTTGTTACTCTTCAGACTTTTAATTATGATTGAGACCTCGGTGACGTCTATGGCTTGGAGAGGGTTGAGTACACAAGGAGAGCGATCATAATTTATGCAGCCTTCTTGGACTTGGCGGGTATTCTCGATGCTTGCCGGTCTATCTGCAGTGGGGGTGGTGAATTGGCTCTTCAATGCATTGGCAATAAGTTGGGCTTTTTCCTGGGAGCTGCTGACAAAGTTACCATTGTCTGTAAGCAGGGGGCCTTCTTGTTTTTGAGGGCCCTGACCGTACACCAGAGAAAGTTGTCCTGGACCGACAGGCTCTTGATCTTGTTGTTCCACCTTTGGATTCGCAGCTCCTTGACCAGATCACTAACCTTGCGTTTTAGCCTGTTGTACTTAGTCTTGAAATGGAGGGACCTACTACGTTGCCACAATCTTCTGTAGGAGTTCTTTTCACGTATAAGGGTCCTGATAGATGGAGGAAGATCGAGATGATCGGGTCGCTTTCGGTCGACAGCAGTGGCGCTGGCATCAGTGGCTGAGTTGATCAAGCAAGTGATGTCACCAATATTACCATCTATGTCATTGCTGTTGGCAGGGGCTTTGTATAGAATGTCGCTTTCCTTCAGCAAATCTCTACATAACTTCCAGTCTTGCTTACGACGTAGGCTGACCCTTAGGTCAAGGTTTAAACATTCGAAGTTGAGTGCGACTGGACAATGGTCGGAGGATAAGGCATTCACAGTTAATATATTAAATGGCTTGTTAGGATGGGACGAAAGCAGCGCTTTCACAAAGCTCATCCAACCAGAATAAACTCCAAATGAAATACACTGAGGTAGTCAAGAAGCCTAACCAACCCAAGCGGTCTTCCATATATGAATTCCATGCGACAATCGACAATCGAACAGCGCAGGGAAAAACGAAACGAGCGGTCCGAAAGCAACGCTTTCACTGCCATACTCATCCAGGAAGTAACCAAGGGAAGTACACTGAACTAAGCAAGAAGCCAGATGAAACCTAGTTAAGTCATCCAGGGGATAAGATGGAGTCCTTTCCTATAAGGACGATGAAGTTGATTGTTGATTGACGAGGGACATGGAGCTACGAGATCCAGTAATCGGGAAAGATGGCCTTTTGAATGTCGTCGAAATCGATGTCCAGGACGTGACGAGGCCTGCGATGCCTGAGGAAACTTCTAAATGTGAGTGGATGCTCCAGAATATCTGCAACCAGAGGATTAGGATGGTCCTTAATCTTCGGCAGCAACTTCTTCAACGACTCCTGGACATAGCTACCAATTGGAGGTATATGGAAATCCTCAGCAATAGAAATATTTGTTGCAACTCTCCTGTCAAGTTGGGCGATAGTCCTCAGGGTACCGTTTTGGAAGGTTTGGAGATCCTTCCATCTGGTCTTACATATTGTAGCCCAGGCAGGCATACCATAAAGAAGAATGGTTCGTATGACCACCTTATAAAGCAAGAGTTTGCTATCCATTCCAAGGGCGCTGTTTCGCCCCAGAAGAGCAACTAGACTAAACTTGGCCTTTTTAGCTTTACTTATCGCATAGGAGACGTGGTCACTCCAATTTAGCCTGGCATCTACCATCACTCCGAGGTATTTGTAATTCTTAACCCATTCGAGCTCTTTACCAGAAAGGAAGAGAGGACTCGGTGGTTTCCGAAGTTTCTTCGTAATGAACATTGCCTTGCATTTGTCAACGTTCAGGTCGAGTCTCCACTTTGCAAACCACTTTTCGCACAATTGTAAGGCCTTTTGTAAGCGTGATATGACGTGAGCGGGATTGCGGTCAGTAGTCATGATGGCCGCGTCATCAGCAAACAGATATAGTTTGCACTTGGTAAAAGTTGGGAAGTCATTGATGAAAAAGTTGAACAATGCAGGCCCTAGGACAGAGCCCTGGGGAACACCAGCATTGACGTCACAAGGGTTTGACATGGAGCAGCCAACCTTGACACGAAATATCCTGTTTGAGAGGAAGGAATTAATCAAGCTAATAAGTTTGTCCGAAAAACCACATGTAATCATCTTGAATATGAGGCCGTTGTGCCAAACCTGGTCAAAAGCTTTACGAACATCCAAGAAGACAAGACCACCATACTTAGCACAGTTAAGAGGAGTGTTTAGGTCTGCAACAAGCCTCCAGATCTGAAGTTGGCAGGAGTGACCTGGGCGAAAACCAAATTGCTCATCACGAACGAGATTGTTTGCTACACAGAATTCGTTAAACCTCTTCAGAATGCAGCGTTCAAAGACTTTGGATAACATAGGTAGTAAGCTTATGGGCCTGTAGCTGACAGCAAGAGCAGGGTTTAGACCAGGCTTTGGTATGGTAACTATGACGGATTCTTTCCACTGGTCGGGGAAGTAACCAAGTTTCCAGCAGTCATTCATGGCTTTGGTGATGATCGAGATAATATTAGAAGGCAACTTCTTGAGAGCACTGTTAGTGATGCAATCAATGCCCGCTGCTTTCTTTGTCTTAAGTCGCTTGATGACGTCGGAGATTTCTTGGGCACTAATGACTTCCACAGGGGTGGGAACACGATGAATGCACTGGTAAGCGATGCACCCATTGTTAACTAGCTGAGTGTTTTGAAGGCTGTCCAAGTCTGTCTCACCAGGCGTGGTAAATTGACTTTTTAGGGAATCGGCGATCAGTTGAGCCTTTTCCTCATCACTGGTGACAACGCTGCCATTGCCTGCAAGCAGTGGCGGCAATTGGATGGGTCTATTTCCCTTTAAGGCCCTCACAGTACCCCAGAGTGAGTTATCCTGGACAGACAAAGACTTCAGTTTTTCGCTCCACCTTTCTGCTCGTAGAAAGTTTACCTCTTCCTGAACCTTGCGAGAAAGCCTGTTGTACTTAGTCTTGAAATAGGGTAGTCGCTTGCGTTGCCATAGTCTCCTATATGAATTCCTTTCAAGAATGAGATGCCTAATGTGAGGAGGGAGGTCGAGGTGTTTGGGACGTTTTCGGTCAGCAGTGGTGGTACTAGAAATAGTAGCATCCTTGATAACACGAATGATTGCACTGATATTTTTGTTGATGTCCTCGTTGTCGTTAACCTCCTTGTATGGAACGCTATTTTCTCGAAGTATATCCTTAAAGAGCTTCCAGTCCTGTTTGGTGCGAAGCCCTATTTTCACATGAATGTCTAAGCCGTCGAAGACAAGCATGACTGGTCGGTGATCAGAGTTTAAGTCGTCTACTGTAAATATATTATAGGGATTGAAGAAACCTTTAAGAACTGCTATGTCCAGCACATCGCTGACAGGAGAGTGGTCACAGTAGTACGTGTCCTCAAGGGGGCCAGCAACGAAGGTGTTGTCATGTGAATTCCATGCGACAATCAATCGACAATCGAACAGTGAAGTGTACATTTGTTAGGATGGGACGAAAGCAGCGCTTTCACAAAGCTCATCCAACCAGAATAAACTCCAAATGAAATACACTGAGGTAGTCAAGAAGCCTAACCAACCCAAGCGGTCTTCCATATTATACAAAAAAGAAAATAAGATTGACGATTGTCAGAAACAAAATACAAACGAAATTAAAAAACACAAGGAGAAAGAAGATTATCACATCTTCCAGTAGTCTGGGAAAGAGACGTTGCTAATATCTTCAAAATTGATGTCAAGAACGTGCCTCGGTTTACGATACTTCGTATGCCAGTTCATATTCATTGAGTTCTTCAGTATCCCTTTCACAAGCTTATTGTCGTGAGTCTTCATCTTCTGTATCATAATCAAAAGGAGATCCTGTATAAACGTGAATTCCATGCAGAGATTTCAGGGTTTATATATGCTATTATCACAGCAAACCGTACTGCCTATAAGAGCCTACGGGCTTAAGTGCTTTGTAATATGCAAGTATAGTACTCTTGGTGATTCATGATGACGTCTCATGTATCTGGTATCTGGATTTTGTCAAAAGTGCTACAAAATCGTAAAATATGCTACAAAAGTACTACATTTTCAATTATGCTACGGCCTCTTTTTAGGCCTCAAATATGCTACCGTAGCATCAAAAATGCACCATGTTCATCAGGAGATCTTGCACACACTTACCAAGGTGAGTCATGTTCAGATCCGTGTGTATGGATTGGTTTTTCACAGTCGTTATGCCAAGCTGGGCGATGGTCCTCAGGGTAACATTCTGGAACGACTGGAGTTCACTCCATCTACTTTTACATATGGTTGCCCACGCAGGCATGCCATAGATGAGGATGGTCCGAATCATCGTCTTGTACAATAGCATCTTATTGTCGATGCTGAGGGCACTGTTTCGACCCAGGAGAGCTATGAGGCTGTACTTAGCCCTCTTTGCTTTGTTCAGAACGTAAGTCACGTGACAGTTCCATGAAAGTCTTGAGTCGATTATAACGCCAAGGTACCTATAATTGTCGACCCATTCGAGTTCGTTATTGAATAAGACAAGAGAATCCTGTTCGCGACGATGCTTCTTGAGTTTATTGTAATAAGAGATTGAATCAGATCTGGAAAAAGACGTTTCTATCCTGCAAACATGGTTTAAAGACAAGGGTATGAGGATTAATCCGGATAAAACATCTATCCTCAAGATTATTAAGACCACTGAAGATACCGGGGCTTACCTGAAATTATTAGGCACTGTTTTTGATAGCCGACTGACTTTTCTTCAACAATTACACCATATTTTAGGTAAAGCAAATAAACTTCGTTTCTTGGTTTACACACTGCAGAAGACCTTAACAAAGATTTTCCCGCACTGACTTATGCCATTTTGAAATGGTATCCCATTAATAAGTATACTTGTCATCAACTTAAAGTAGCGTTTAATGATATTATTAGAGCGGCCTTAAATTTAAAACGCACACAGTCTATTACCTCAGCTTGTAACAAAGCTAAAATTATGAATTTTAATTCGTGTATTAATTTTACTAAGCTTAAAGAGCTCGCAAGAGCATATTTGCACGAAATGCATCCTGCCCATTTTATGTTTTCCTGGCTCAAATTGAATGACGCGATGAGGAAATCCACTCGTTTTATGTTATTTCCGCCACATATTACTTCGAGTTGGAAGGATGGTTATTTTCCTTATAATTCCGTCTACTTGTGGAACAGCCTACCATATGACCATCGTCAAGATATTATCATATGTGTCCAGGCCATCAGAGGCATATATATATATAACATTCTATGGAACTGGATTATGATCATATAGACAGATCACATGTAATGTTTTTAATGATTTTGTATTTTACTCCCTAGGGAGTGCAATAATAATAATAATAATAATAATAATAATAATAATAATAATAATTCAATTCAGTTTATTTGTACCCAACAGCTTGCGCCAACTCGGTTACAAGAGTGTAAAATATAAAAAAGAAAGGAAAACAAAAATAAAAACTTAACCAACTAATATATAAAATAAAGATGAGAACAATTTACACGTCTCTTACAATGCGAACAACAAGATAACATTAGGTCTGTAATGTTGATAGTTCTAGAAGCGTTTAAGCAGTAAATGTCTTAGGGCAAAAGATGTCACTGTGATCTTGATGTCTGTTTTACAGTTCCTGTATCCTAAATAACGGAGAGCGAAGAGACTGTGTAAGTCGAGGTAGCGGTGGATGGAACGAGGTGTGTTGTTGATGATACCGTCGTAGATTGGGCACTATGAAATAGATCTTCGAGATGAAATTGCAAGTAAATATGTTGTGTACAATACGATGCAGAAATCTGAGATCAGACTGATTTCTAAGTTGCTCAAGCGAGGTTACAGAAAGCGAGGTTTAAGTTTATTAAGGTGAGATGCAGCGCATCCATTCCAAACTATGCAGCAGTGCATTAATAGTGGCAAGACAAAACTTTTGTAAAGATGAAGAAATGTAGCCGGAGATTTGAAGGAGCAGCAGTTGCACAGAATGAAGCCCAGAGAGCGATAGGCACGCTTGCGGAGATTGTCAATGTGCTGAGTGAAAAGCAACCGAGAATCCAGTATAAGACCCAGGTCACGCATACGATCACGGCGAGCAAGCTGCACACTGTTGAGAAAATAACACGAGTTTAAGGGGTTAGTTTTGTTCGTGAATGTCATAAAGAATGCCTTTTCAATGTTAAAAAATAGATGACTACTTTTGCACCAGCTTAAGAGGAGCTTCAGGGCATGCTGTAGCCGCTGCATATCTTCAATGGACGAGACCGTAGTGAAAAGTTTGAGATCATCAGCACAGAAAAGAACTTCCACGTCTGAGAGGAGAGAAGGGAGGTCAGAAACAAAGATGGAAAACAGAATAGGACCCAGGACAGATCCTTGAGGTACCCAGCTGTAGGGTAGTAGGGAGTGGAGAGGCAGCCACATCATTTTCCTGTATTAGAATTAGTGAAGCTTGAGTTAAGGAGATTTACAGTTATTATTAGATTATTATTATAAGCAGGTTGAAATTGAGTAGAGGAGAAATAAAAGAAGACTATGATGCGTCCGACGGAAAGCAAGCCGCTCGGCGATTGTTTAAATAGCTAGCGAGTAGCTCTAGCAGGGTTGCCAACTTTTTTCCTCATTCTCCCCCCAGGTGTCGTCACCCACCCCCCCAAATTCCACCAGAATTTTTGAAAACTCCCTAAATATCCCCCCAAATACCAATATAATAAAAAACACAGTATTTTTTTAGATTTCATTTTATTTATATGAAAAAATACAATGACAATTTAAACATTTAGTGTTTCCAGTACATTTTCTAAACAGTCAGCTTCCATGGCATTCAGTTTGTGATCGTACATTGTCTGATTGAATTTTTGGTACATGAATGTAGTAGGTTCAAACTGAACACAATTAATTCCTTGTCGTTTAAGTTGGTACCTTATGGTCATCACTGATTGAACAACTTCAAGTGATACTTTGTTTCTTAACTTTGTTTTTACCAAGCCATATTCTGAAAACAGCAGCATTGCTAATTGGTAAGCACAAGGCTTTCATAGTCAACTTAGACAATTCACTGAATCTTTGGTGGTTTGCTGAGTCCACATCTTTATTTACTTCAGCCCAAAACTTTTCTGCAGTATCTACATTTGCTCGGGTCTTCCATTTCATAATGACATCGCCTACTGTTGACTTGGGTATCTGAAGAAGGCTGGAAATGTCACGCACGGACTTGCCGCATAGGTGACATCCAACGATGGTTCCACGTTGGAACTCACTGAGCTCTGCCGAACGACCCATTCTTGCCAATGTCCAAGCAGAGTTGTGTCTGAAGGTGTGGGAAGCTATTTAAATGATGTGCAAGTCATTATCATGTGACATTGGGCCAATCGATGATCTGTGAGGGGTGTCCGGATATTTTTGATCATATAGTGTAAATCATTTAAAATGTCTTTCAAGAAAATCATGTACAATTTGTATGCTTTACATTTCATGATATTGTGCAACTGTTCTGCTGAATAACATTTGTCATCTTCCATAGCAATTGCAAAAAGTAAGGTTAACTCTTCCCATTGACCAAGAATGGTTTTTACAGCATTTGCACGTGCTAACCATCTTGTACCGCATAGTTTAGCAATTCTTTTTGGTTTTGCAGTTTCAGAATCTGCCATTAGTTTGAAAAGTTTTCCGTAATTTTTCCTGCGATTTGAGCTGAAAGAAAACCAACTGTGGGCTTCTCGAATCAAAAAATCTAATTTTCTAGGCAATGTTTCACATGCCTTTTCTGCACTTAAATGTAGTGAGTAGCAAACACAACGAAGTACACACAGATGCGGGGCCTCTGCTTTCAGCTTAGTTGTGAAAGAAGTATGTGATCCGATCATGACATTCGTATTATCTGTACCCACACCAACTAGATTGTTTATATCTAAGTTATCCTTCTCAATACTGTTCTTAAACGCTTGGTACAGACGCTCGGCATCACAATGTTCTAATTCCAGAACCCGATAAAATGTAGTTACAATTCTTTAAGAACTTGCGGAGAAGTATTTTAACATAGTACATAACAACTTTGTGACTGATATGTCCGTACTTTCATCAACGATTACTGAGTAAGGAATATTTCCTACATCAGCAATTAAATCGTCAAAAAGACAAGGGGCAATAACATTTTTCAATAACAGTATATTTGGTTCTATGTAGCTTTAGATTCTCTAATATCTTTGATTTGCAATCCAATCCAAAAAGTAGTTTACCAAGATGCGAACGCACGCTCCTGATTGCCTGAAGCCTGTTCTGACCATGGCACCACCTGGTCAGAACATGTCTGCGGCGGAGAAACACTCATATCGTCGCTGTATCCAGTGTTGCCAGATTGGGCTATAAACCGCAAATTGGGCTTCTTTTAAAACCAATTGGCTTGTAAAATTTTGACTTCGCGGTTTGGGATTTTTTTGGCGGGTCGTGGCTTTTTTTGGGCTCTTTTGGGCTTGTTTTTTTTATCTTGGTTTTTTGAGTCTTATTGCTGAAAAATAAATTAAGTGACGATTTAAATTAAACCAGGGATAGATCAGTATAGAAGGAATGGGGCAATAACTCACGAGCAACTAGTAAATGTTAGAGAATGGTGTTTCAAATTTTTGAAACAGGCGGCAGTGCAGGTTCAGAAGCGCCTCCCTGAAAAATTTTGGTTGTTAGAAAAATTAAAATATCTAGCGCCTCCTTATTTCCTAAATCAGTGCAATAACGTGAAATATGAAGACCTGACCCTTAATTTGGTTCCCATTAATGATTTAGATAAACACAGCATGGAGAATGAATGGCGACTTGTCAAGATCAATAAGTAGTCTGATGTTTTTGGAGAAACTGTTGAAAGAAATAGTATTAAGTTTTGGTCTGCGCGTATGAAGTAGATGGTAAATTAGCATTTTCAAATATTAGCAAATTTGCACATAGACTATTAACTCTTCCTATTAGTAATGCTGTAGTCGAGCGTATTTTTTCTAAAATGAACATCGTAAAAACAAATCTTAGGAATCGGACATGTTTAAGGACTTTAGATACTATTCTGCAGATCCAAACATCTTTGCAAATAGACGACAAATGTTGCAATGACTTTGAACCAACTAAGTGACATCTTTGACTTTGGAATGATGGCAAAATTTATCTCTCATGTAATGTATTCGGCAACAGAGCAACAAGAACTTGATGCCGCAGCTGATATTTTTATTGTATAAATTATTTTCATTATTGTATCAAAAGTGTCATTACTTTATTAAAAGAAATTAATCTCATTTTTAAGTTTATAAAATAAATTTTTTTTGGTGTTTGCATGTCCGTTTTTATTTTTATTTATTTTATTATGAGTTACTTCGAATACTATGTGCAGTAATTTAAAATCAGCCGGCTATCAAAGTCTCGCGGTTTTTTGGGCTTCTTTGTGCTTAGTCTCGCGGTTTTTGGGCTGATTTGTGGACGGGTTTTGGGATTTTCGACGTAGAAATATCTGGCAACACTGGCTGTATCTCCACATGATGTGTGGGATCTCCTGGCCACGTGATACAAACAAATTACAATTTCTTGTAATTGACGCATGTCATACGACTATCGAATCGACAACCGACGGTGAAAAATTCAAATTTCATTGTTTCAATTTCAGCTAATATTTCCAACCCTTACCCCCAAATTTCCCACTCAAATTCTTTTCCCCCTAAATCTTGGGGGAATCCCCCCAAGTTGGCAACCCTGCTTTGAATCCTATAATAACCTTAGAAAAAAAAGGAAGATCAAAATCCGTTTTTTGAGTCATCTGTCAGATTTTATTCCCTCTGTTCGTTATTTTTCGGGGGTTGAACCTCAAATTTGGCAGTTTTTCCCCGAAAAAAAATTGTGATCGAAATGAAAGGTCAACGTTAAGAAGTCTCTGATTGGTCAGTGTAGGAATTGTGATTATCATGACGTCACACCCTAGCCGCATGGCACACAATACAATCGAATTGTATTGGCTATTTCTTCAATGAAAGCGGCCAGCAAAAATTATTAATTATCCTTTTATTGTTTGACAATTTGTATCTTCCTATCCACTACTGATAAGATTGTATTTGTAGATCATCAATTTGTACTTGATAATCATCGCTTGCGGTAAGTTTCTTTTGTTATTCGATAAGCTATAAATCGACAAATATATAAAGTAAGTATGCATGTATGATATGTCTATAATGAGTTATAATAGTTTATAGATTTAGGACTTAAAAGTTGTAGCACGTCCAGCGAAAATGTTGAAATGGCTTATTATTTCAAAGTCTGATTATCTGATAATCGGATTGTGATTAACATTCAATTCAATTGTTGAAATACACATTAAATACTTAACTAAACACGCCCAGTTATTCTTTAATTTAATAAATTATAGTTCTTTCTATTTGTTTGACCCAAAGGATTCGCCATTATTTTCCTTGACATTTACAGTATTTGTGAAGAGTGTTGCTTTTCTTGAAAAATTTCACTGCTTTAGAAAAGTTTTCAATGAAACCAAGCTCTAGGCAGCAATTTTACTGAAATTTTGTTTACTTGTGAATGAAAAAAAGCGGTGCAGTGTTTCACGGAGGAATGGGATAAGGAGCTATGGTTTCTTGTTAATTTTTAAAAGTTAAATCAAACTTATTTATTTATTTACTATTTTACAGAGTGTATTTTCCAAATGGCAGAGGGGTTCACTACAGCATTTTATAATTTTGGTCCCAGAGTCATTGAAAGGCAGCATATGTTACACCGTACTTGCGAAGACGAAGACCCTGAAGCTATTAACATGTCCCTACATCCTTTTACACCCGAACGTCCTCCGGGGGTTGACATAACCGGGATTCCTCCTTTAATTATATGCTTGCTCACTCCTTGTGACATTTTTAAGAGATTTATTACTCCAGAACTAGTCTTCGAAATATGCGACCATACTAATGCGAACGTGCGATTGTTGGAAGGGCATTCCTATGTCGAAGACGTTGGTTTCTGGCAGGACACCACACCAGAAGAAATGTATCGTTTCATTGCCGTTTTAATCTTCATGGGGTCAGTGAAGGATTATTGTCGACACAGCATGATATTCGGAAGAAGCGGTATTACCGAAAAGTTGTCCCTGAAAAGGTTCGAAACGCTTTTAATGTATTTACACATATTTACTCCGGATGAAGCGGCCACCGGCTCCCATCTGAATAAAGCCAATGCCTATCTAAGGTATATCAGTAAGAATTTTCAAGCTCTGTATCAGCCAGATCGCAATATTTTATGTGCTAAGGCCACTTTCTTGACCCATTTCTTATATCTTAATGAAAAGCATCATAAGAGTCCGCCTTACCGTAATCTGGTGTGTCTCGCGTGTCAACGATTCTCATCTGAACCGATTTGTTCTGACTATTCAATTGGAATACTGAAAGATTCCTTCGGCTATACGTGGAATCTTTGTGTTGATATGACTTCAGACGAGTGCTGTTGCGACATGATTTTGGAGCTTACACAGAACTTACGACGCCAGAATTATAAAGTCTACACGAAAGGGTTTTTCCCAACACCATGCCTTCTTCGTCGTCTTTATATGAATAGCATCTTGGCTTGTGGCCTCAGCAGTGAATGCAATGAAACTACCGTCCCTGAGATTTTGGTGTCCGAGGGGTTATGGGACACCTGTGCGAAGCCAGGATCCATCCGTTGGGTGAGAGATGGCATAATTCTTCATCAGCAGTGGAAAGACAAGCGTGGAGTGAATACACTCGTTTCGTCTTTTCATAGCGCACAGGATTTGGATTATAAAAGTGGTGGTAAAGGACCAAAGAATGTTCCCGCTGCTTTTGAAGATTATTTCACTTGTACGCATGTCTCTACCCGTCTGAATGAAATGATGGAAAGGTATTCTGCATTGCGTAAGAGCCAGTGTTGGTGGCAGTCGTTGTTTGTTTACACTGTGGACATGGCGCTGAGAAATTCTTTTCTCGTTTACTGTTCAGTTAGAAATTTCGTAGAAGATCAGAATGAATATAGTTTGACAGGCTTCAGAGGAGAGTTGATCAAGCAGCTTTTTGGGGATTAAGAATTCATTTATTGTTGTTTTTTTTTTGAAATGTACAGAATTAGCATTGTTACATGTTTATAGCATCTGACAATAAATTTTTTTCTTAAACGATGTTCCTGTGAAATATTTTGTAGTTTACAAAAGATCTATGACTTACCAATAATGCACTTTTACAAGCGTACAGCATATTATTGTTCTTGTTAAAGAACTGTTCCCATTTGCCACTGGGATTCCCCACAAGTTTACAACATAATGAGACACTAACTGATTAAGCAAAGCTAGGGTAGTACTACCGCCACGGAATTTTTCAAACTATCTGCGCGTGGTACGTTGAGAAGTTGTTCCGTCACCCCATGCTTTGATGACATTTCGAGTTTGATATATACACAGTATATTTCCAATAATGTCTGTTCCATGAGTACCCAGAAAGTATTTTAGACAAAGGAAGAGAGTAAAAGAAAATAATAATAGAATAAAGGGTCGCCTTCCTCATCAACCGTAATATGCGTTGCATGATAGTCTGCATGCTCCTTAACATATTATGAACGCATAAAGAATCTTCGAAGTAATCTCCAGGTCAATCAACCGTTCGCTACCAAAGATGAGGAAGGCGACGAATACCGCTAACTGCTCCAGTTAGTGCACTGAGATACATCGAAAAAGAATCGACAATCGATTATTCATTCTTGTAGAGAATCGATTCTCAAAAAACTGATTGTCTTGGTTCGCTCCTTTTTGTCGTAAAGATCTTATCGCTGTGATGTCAACGCGGGTGTTCCCCCGGTTTCAGTCCTGGGACCGACGCTGTTCAATTTCTTCATTCATGACCTGCCGAAATTCGCAGAATGCAAACTGTACCTATTCGCTGATGATGCGGCCATCACAACAAGTGCAAGGAATCCCGCACACGTCATTAGTCGCTTACAAAAGGCTTTGCTGCAGTGCGAAAACTGGTTCGACAAATGGAGGTTAAAGCTCAATGTTGACAAATGTAAAGTTATGTACATTACACGTAAACTGGACTGGGTGAAGAATTACAAGTAACTTGGTGTAAAAATTGACTCTAAGCTAAACTGGAATGACCATGTCCAATATGCCCTCAACAAGGCTAAAAAGGCAAAGTTCAGCCTGATTGCGCTCTTGGGGAGAAACAGTGCCCTTGGATTGGACAATAAACTCTTGCTGTACAAAGTAGTAATCCGCACCATCTTGCTCCATGGAATGTCTGCCTGGGCGTCTATCTGCAAATCAAGGTGGAGGGAAATACAGACTTCCAAATTGTAACCCTCAGGACCATTGTTTAGCTCGACAGGAGAGTTGCCAAAAACTCTTCCATTTATGAAGACCTCAATATGGACCACATTGGTAGCTTCGTCCAAATGCTCTGCTCTTAAAATTGAGACCCACGACAATACCTTGGTAGCCAGTATACTGGACCATCCTCCGGCCCTTAGGGGTCCCATAAGGATACGAAGACCCCTTCACGTACTGGAAGTTAATTTCGATGACATAAATAAGATTGCCTTCCCCGACTTCTGGATATCTTAGCCGCAAATGCTCAGGGCTATCTCTACGTCAATCAACAATCTTATTCCTCGTCCTACCAGTTAGGACTCTGTTCTCAGGATGACTCTCGAGGGACATCAGGCTTCTCGTCTAACTCAGTGTAATTCCCTTAGTTACGTTATGGGCGAGTGTGGTATGGAAGATCTGCTCCCGGACCGCTCGTGTCTTTTCACTACACTGTTCGATTGTCGATAACAATTTCCTCTTGACAAAATTACCGCCCACACAGGTCGTTCAGACACCCTTAAGGTCAAATGTCATGACGAACAGACGCAGATAACTCTAGTGTCTGGAATCAAAAACAACACCACCAGCTGAAGTCCGAAAAGCTACTGAAATAGGTTGTTCGTCATGTTGACAAAACATACGACCTCGAAGAATTCTGTGAAGACCTCCGAAGTGCTAACTACTTCCCGGACAAAGCAAACCGTGCTGTCGAGATGCCAATGGTTCTAGCCCTCCTCCAAAACACTGAACATAATAAGTCCTTCCTAAATCTGAAACGTATCGGTCCACTTGCTGTAGTAGTTGGATTAATTAGGGGTAACAAAAGGCCATTGCAATGTTACAATTGTTTAAGTTTTGGGCACGTGTCTCAGGGTTGCACCGAGTCACCACGTTGTAACAAGTGCGCAGGCGATCATCAGTCAAGGGACTGTACCAATATAGAGACCCGCCTAAATGTATTCGCTGTGAAGGGCAACACACACATATAGCTATACGAAATGCCCAAAGTACCCCTAGATATGTGGGGAACTTAATGAATGTTCTCCAAAAAGAGCAAAGATTTGCCTCAGTTTGTCTCTGCCGAAACAGAAATCAATCATGGATAGACACTCCTATAGAGTAATTAAACAAGGAAAGCCTCGTTGCACTATTTGGAACGCGAGGGGGCTCTCTCGCAATCGCATAGAGTTTTACAACTTATGGGCCTGTAGCTGACAGCAAGAGCAGGGTTTAGACCAGGCTTTGGTATGGTAACTATGACGGACTGTTTCCATTGGTCGGGGAAGTAACCAAATTTCCAGCAGTCATTCATGGCTTTGGTAATGATCGAGACTATATTAGAAGACAATCGAACAGTGAAGTGTACATTCGTTAGGATGGGACGAAAGCAGCGCTTTCACAAAGCTCATCTAACCAGAATAAACTCCAAAGGAAATACACTGAGGTAGTCAAGAAGCCTAACCAACCCAAGCGGTCTTCCATATTATACAAAAAAGAAAATAAGATTGACGATTGCCAGAAATAAAAAAAAAATACAAGGAGAAATAAGATTATCACATCTTCCAGTAGTCAAGGCAAGTTCTTGAGGGTTTATGTATTTCAGGGTTCCCACATTCTGGAAAGTCAGGGAAGAAGGGCTATTTTCATGCATTTGTCAGGGAAATAAGAATCTTCCTGGAAAAAGTCAGGGAAATAGATTTTACTGGAGACATTAAGTTATTTACCGAATAACTGATTAATCCCATTGGTGTTTCATTGTACCATATAATGTATTTAAAAGTCGATATCAATGAATGCCCTCCCCATCCAATCAAGTATCAACTAGGTATTGACTAACAACTAAGAACCAATAGAATTGTTTGAACTGCGAAACAGTGATTTTCACGAGTCTATTTAAGCCATGTAGCTCAAGTGCTATTAGATTCATCGGCCGATTGTCGTCCTCTCTTCAGTTCACATTTTGAATAGTCCATATTGTGAAAATTCAGCGGAGGTAAGTCTGTTCTTCAAATTTTA
>JAHWFO010039514.1:163353-239196 GCA_023313115.1 Rhysida immarginata | reverse complement strand
GCAAACTCATTGACGAAACGGCGAGAGAAGTTACAGCAATTGATGAAGCGATGACAGAATTTCGTCAAAATTAATATATGACTAAAAGTTTTAATTTGTATAGATAAAGACCCTTAATAAAGTTTGTTATTTACATAATTGTGTGAAGAATATTTAATAAATAATCACATTAATTTATTTTAAATTATTTAAAATATACGTGAAATTTTTGAGAAAGTACGGGAATTTTTTTTGAATAACTCGCTGGACACCCTGAACATAGCAATATCATGAAACCTTCCATATCCGGCAGCATCACTATCAGTAGCAACTTCAAACCAAAGTTTTTCTATATCAGACATACTGATCCAGCATTTATTGCTGATGTTTTGTCACTGAGATTGAAGGTCATCCATTTTGCCAGGTGGAAATCCAAAACACTTTGCCAACTCGTAAATAGATTCTTTATGTTGTGAGGTGGCAATAGATGGAGAGAGGATTCTAAGCTTTTGTAGCAGAGACAGGTTCTCTGGCAAATATTTTTGAATATTTTTACATGAAACTATCAAAAATTCTTTGCATCTGAATTTAACATCATTTACTTCTTCAAGTAACCCATTACCAATCAAACTGTTACAAAGAATGGTGAACTCGTACCCAAAATCTATTCCAGTTTGTGCATTACATGTTGTTCAAAATTGTACGCTATGAGAGCAGCTTCGATCACCCTACCTAACAATTCTTGCTAATAATTTTTTAAACAACTGCAGAAGATTATCAAACAATTTCAAGGGATCACCATGATCACTTTGAAACATTTCGTTAACAGCATCTACATCTGTGAGCATATTTTTTAAAAATAACAAATATAATTTGTAGGCACCATGGCTCATCAAATTGTGCAATATTTTTTTTTTAACAACGCAGCAAAGGAACGATTAGCGCCCACCATTACATTCGCATTGTCTGCACAACACCTACAATATTTTCTAATAGCAGACCATCAGCTTCTAATTGATTCTGAAATGCATCTGTAATGGTTTTTTCAAAAACTAAAGATTCAAAAAAAATTTCCTAGATCTAAGGATAAAATCCCTAACTTGGCAACACTGATAAAAAGTAAAGACCCTCCTAAATGTATTCGATGTGAAGGCCAGCATACATTGAGTTGTACTAAGTGTCCAAAATACCGACAAGTTAAAAGGAATAGAACTTCCAAAGTAGCTGAAGGAATAACTTTTGCTGCGGTTGCTTCTGCTTCTATTGGTAAGGGAGTCGCTGACCACGACGAATTGGTTAAAAGTCAAAGGTATCTGGGTAACCTAATGAATATGTTAAAAGATAGTGGCAAAATGTTGCCGCAGACCACTCAAACAGAGACAAGACAATAATCATGGATAGACATCCCTGCAAAGTTATAAATCAAGGTAAGCTACGTTGCACTATATGGAATGCGAGGAACATCCCTCGCAAGTGTCATGAGTTCTACGATTTCCTCACAAGCTAGAACATCGATGTTGCTTTCTTGTGCGAAACCCATCTCAAGCAGAATAAGGCATTCAATCTACCAGGGTACTATGTTTACCAAAAAGATAGGCCCCCCAAAAAAGTTTCAGATCCAGACTCTGGTGGGGTAGTTATTTTTTGTCAAAAAAGGTATAAATCACACATAACCTTGTCAATATGGAAGCAGTTTCCATTGTCATCAAATATGCTGATGTTGGAGAGGTCAAGTTTACTTCCCTATACAACCCACCCAGGCACAAGTTAGACCCTTACGATTTAGATGAACTACTGTCTGGGCCCACTCTAGTCGTTATGACGGGTGATTTGAATGCGAAACACCCACACTAGAAAAACGAAACGAAACGAGCGGTCCGAAAGCAACGCTTTCACTGCCATACTCATCCAGGAAGTAACCAGGGGAAGTACACTGAAGTAGGCAAGAAGCCAGATGAAACCTAGTTAAGTCATCCAGTGGATAAGATTGGGTCCTTTCCTATAAGGACGAATAAGTTGATTGTTGGTTGACGAGGGGCACGAGGAGCTATGAAATCCAGTAGTCGGGAAAGATGGCCTTTTGGATGTCGTCGAAATTGATGTCCAGGACGTGTCGAGGCCTGCGATGCCTGAGGAAACTTCTAAACGTGAGTGGATGCTCCAGAATATCTGCAACCAGAGGATTGGGAGATGCACTAATCAAAGTGGCTTGGTACTTTATAGGTACATGGTAGATCAGATCGACACTTTCGTTATTGGCCCTCTTGAAGATACATACTACTGTGACCACTCACCCGCTAGTGACGTACTCGACATTGCTGTTCTCAAGGGGTTTTTCAAACCCTACAATATTTTTACAGTAAATGCCTTATCATCTGATCACCTACCAGTTGCACTAAATTTTGAGGGGATAAATATCGACCTGAGAATAAATCTTCGTTATAAGCAGGACTGGAAATTTTTTAGAGAACTTATGAACAACAGTAACATTCCCTATCAGGATCCCGCCACCAGCAGTGACATTGACGAAAATATCATGAAAGTCACTCACTCCATTAAGATGGCTACAAATGCAAGTGCTACTCCCGTGAATTGCAAGTGGCCAGACCATCTGGAACTTCCTCCCTAAATCAGGCAACTCTTCCACAAAAAAAACACCTTCAGAAGACTTTGGCAGCGTACCAGGTTTCTCCACTTCAAGACAAAGTACAACAGCTATCCCGCAAGGTAAGTGAGCAGATTAAGGATTCAAAGATGGAACGACGAAATTAAGAGCCTGTCCGTCCAGGATAACTCTCTCTGGTGTACGGTCAGGGCCCTTAAAAACAACAGGACTATTGTTCTCCCTCCTCTGCTTACAGTGGATGGCGATTTCGTTAGCAATGACCAGGACAAAGCACAAATTATCGCCGATTCACTGAAGAGCCAATTCTCTACTCCAAAAGAAATGAAATGGTCAATATTACTCGTGAGGTCAAAGACGTGTGCGATAGATATGGCCACACACAGCGCGCTCTCCCGATGTTAATGGCACCTCTGAGATATTGGACATCATTAAGCGCCTGAAAGGCAGCCGGCATCGACACCATTACCAACAGCGCTCTCAAGAATTTGCCTCCCAGTGTTATCTGCATCATCTCCAAGGTCATGAATGACTGCTGGCTTAGCGGCCATTTCCCTAGTGCCTGGAAGGACTCAGTCATCATCACCTGGACTGGATCCTGCTCTTCCCACAAGTTATAGAACCATTAGCTGGTTGCCCATGCTTTCCAAGGTCTTTGAGCGCACTATACTCACTGTTGGCGATGTTAAATTCCTGGCTCTTTACATCTCTCCCAAGCATAAGATCGATGTTGACGAGCTTGATGAGCTATTCTCTTGAATGCTAAGCACTCGCAGTGGAACTCCAAACGTCATAATCAGAACGGTGTCATATTATCTAGATATATACAGAGCAAAACTGATATTAAATTGCACGCGCTTAAATTGAAAGTGAAAGTTATTTGGAAAGAGGGATATATGGAGTATGAAAAGTATCTCACCAGCACCATAGCCCAATAGGATCTCCGCTTCAATAATATTATTTTGTAGCGAAACTACTTTATGCCGAGTTACATCACACAATTTCGGAGGGGTTATGTTCTGAAGAAGCATCATCGGAACACCGACTTTCAGGGCGCTATTACGCGTGGGAAGTCCGTATCCACTAAGAGTTAAAAATCCTTCCGGATAAGTGGTAGCAAAAGTTTGATCCAATACCGTATTTACCTCATTACCTTCAATGCTTTGCAAAATGCTGTGGTTTTATTGCAGTCGCTTGCTCATTTTTAGGCTCTTTTGAGTTTAACTAAGAGTTTTCTTGACGTTTTAACTGGGTAAATTTTCCATAAACGGAATGAAAAAGCTCGACTGAAAAAACAATTTTGCAAAGGCTCTCTGGTAGACCATTTGATGCAGGCAATGCACCTTCTCCGATTTTTGTAACGTTTAAAAACTCTCCAAGCTGGCGCAGTTTTCGACGTTTACATGAGTTTCAAATGCTCGCGAAAGCAACATCGAGTATGGTACTATCCACCTTTTGTCTACTCCAACAGTCTGGCCGCACATATTTACCTCAGCTGTGGATCCATTTTCTTGAGGCGTGCAGCGTTGATAAGATGCGTCCTGTTTTCACCAGTCACAGATTCTCTGACGAAATTTTTAGGAAACCTCTTCGTGCAATGACTGTCCCAAAACACGTCATTTCGGTGGTTTTCGGTGAAAATCATGAAAATTCGGCCTGCATCCAAAATGAACGTGTATTTAATGCCACAGGGGCCATGAATCATGTTGATTTTTGTGTAGAATAGGATTACTTTCAGGTTTTGGAATTTCCGCGCAAATGAGTCGATCAATTTCGTTCAGCCTAATCTTCTCTTCGAGTCACAAAAGATTATGCGAGTGTGATAAACGATTTTCTGCCATTCTATTGAGCACATGTAGCACCAGAAAGCTTCAAATACCTTCTCTTTTGTGAGAAAGTCTATCAGACGCTTCTGTTTTAAAATAAATACCCGAGAAATCAACTCGTTCCTGTCATAGGATGCATGCCCAGGAAGTAAGTTAGTGTTTATTTCAAGCCGCTTAGGTTTGATCGTCATGGTAATATATAAATCAGCTCTACCATATTTCGGGACATAGCAGAAAGCATCTTGAGTGCGCTCGTGCGTATATCTAAGACTCCAGTTAATGTGGATGAGAGAATCACCATTCTGCTCACGTCTCATCATCGGTATCTCGCTGCTAAGCGTCTCTAGGGTCAACATAATTTTTCGCACGTGGTAAATTGTTATCTTTGATTATGGCGGTTAAAAATCAATCGCTCAGTATCAATTTTGGCGTGCATATCTACCAAAATCTGACTGAAAAGTCCATGAAACTGTGTAGATGGATTATAAAGCTGTAGTAATGAAGTTTTCTTGTGGAAATTTGTGGCAGCTATTTGTGGGTCAAAATCATAACGGGAAAATTATAGCCATCTTCCTCGACAAAACATTAAAAGGTACTTAACGAACCATCGGCGCGATGTGTTTGCTGAGCCTTTGAAGACGATGATCATGTGTACGTAAAACAATATCCCTCCTATCAAAAGGACGGCTACTTCGTTCGTGGCAGGATCATTGTATCGATCTGGATGAGCTCCTGCTGGTCTTTTGTCGGCAGCAATTACAAACTTATAGTTATTCCGATCATCTTTGGGAACAGAATCAAGTGCAACTTTGAAGCTGTTAAAATACGGGTTCACACAATGGAGCAAATTTTGCAACCCACTTACTAATTCGGCGTTCAATTTAAAATATATTGTCGCATAACATTTACCTGGTCTTCGTAATCGGCTACAAAAGCCAATTAACTGATAAACTTGGCTTTGTATTTCGAATGCGGGCAAAAATGCATTTTCAGTGATCTGATTTGCTCCGAAAAAAGTCATTTGAAAAACGCTATTATAGGCCCGTATGCAAACCAAAAAGTGTTTCTATTCTGGTGTTCTCAATGGCTCCGGAAGTTTTTGCATTCCTTCTAGTCGAACCTTCTCTGAAGAACAGCACATTCCCTTAGGTTCTCTCTTCCACTTGAAGGCATGACAATATGTGCACATTTCGTCCATAGGACCTTATTGGGAATAATCAGAATATTTAATCACTGAATTGTAATCAAATCCGCATTTTTCTTTTTCTAGCTACGGTAGCTTATCAAGTTCGTAAACCATCGACTCGTTAAACAACCTGTAAACGGCATGACGCACTTCCTGCAAACGGCTGCGTTCTTGTGTCAAATGATTCACGACCACGTCTCGTCTCTCATGGTAGACGGGCGGCAGACAAACGAAGCTTATGCTGCCCTTTTGTCTCCAATAGACGCAAAAGTTCATGGCTGAAACGCTCGGTAGACAAATGCAATTCCCGTTCCTCTTCAGTTCCAGAGATCGTGATATTTTAGCCGCGTATAGTCAGAGAGAAAACCAATTTCACAATCTTCTTGAGTTTCCACACTTCGGGCTTCTGCGTGGAAAACCGAAGACCGGTCGTCACTCGAACGACGTTCACGTTCTTCATAACTCTATTCAGACCGTAACACAGCATTTCAGTTTCTACAGGGTGATCCAAAAGTCGCGCACATCCAAATTCGATTGTCTATAAATAATGTAATAGTTGAAAAGTTTTATTGGCTGCTGTGAATTTGGAGCATCTGTTGTAAAAAATATAGATGTGTTGTGTAAATACATATTAAATAGTAGTATATAGTATTATTTAATGTCATCTGGCTTTTATTATTACTTCTATGTGCGCGACTTTTGGATCGCTCTGTATTAGCATCCAAACGTGAGTCACGTTGTTCGCGTGTTTCTAGAGAGCGAGCGGGAGCGGACTGCGCTTGGGAGTAACTCAACCAAGCTTCACGCTCGGACGAAGTTTCTAGAGATCGAGACATCTTACTTCTAGAACACTGCAACTCTAAACGCTGAACACGTTCCAGTTAGCTTTCTACTGGACGTCTCAATCGTGCTCGTTTAGGTCGTGCAGAAACAGAAGTAAGATCGTTTGGTGACACCATTTTTTTGTAACTATTTTTTTTCATTTAAAAATTTTGTTTTATTAAGGTTTATTATTTTAAATATTGAAATGTATAAATGTCTGGATCAAAAGATGGCTAAAAAAACTCACGAGACCTCAAACCAACCAATCAACAACCGGTATTATCTGCTAGCATTGCGAAAGGTAATTGTCGTACTTTAGTAATCCAGAGTTTCACTGAAGAGTCGATTTTGCCCGCTCTATTGCACGAGTTTGGCTACAGTCCAAACTTAACAATGTATTTAAACGATCGCACAACGTAACAAAACTTTTCTTTTTTGTATAATATGGAAGACCGCTTGGGTTGGTTAGGCTTCTTGACTACCTCAGTGTATTTCATTTGGAGTTTATTCTGGTTGGATGAGCTTTGTGAAAGCGCTGCTTTCGTCCCATCCTAACAAATGTACACTTCACTGTTCGATTGTCGATTAACAAAACTGTCAGCTAATGCTACGTATTTGTTGCTGAACTCATAATACATTGTTACCTAATTGTTTGTTTTGTGAACTAAAGTATACCTTGACCGCATGTCAGCTTATATTCAACCATTAGCTTAAGAGAGTTTAACCTAAAACTCGGCTTCTAGATGGCGTATCACGATAGACAAACCACGGATAACTGGTATAGTGCCCGTGGTATGAAACTCAATCCAACTAAAACAAAGATTTTAAAGTTATCACGAAAATCGATAACGCAGGATACATTTCTCAGTTTTTCTTGAGAAACATTTTCCATATAATGTAATACCAACATGGAGTTCTCTACCAACTAATATACGATATATGGCGATAGAATGTGCTTCTCCAAGATGTTATGCCACATGTATACATTTTAAGAGACAGATCAAAGATTATTATTTTTCAAACTTGCAGACTAAAATGTGAATGTTAAGATCTTAAAAAATTTCGTACTTAGTTTTTGACGATTGAGTTTACTCTGATTTTATATATTGTAAATTTGTTCTTGTAACTTTTCCTCGTTTCGAGTCTATTCCTTTGGAATGCATGCATAATAATAATAATAATAATAATAATAATAATAATAATAATAATAATAATAATAATAAAATATACACCAACTTTTAAGTTACACCTTAAACAATGCCACCATGAAATCCGCGTTAATTTTCGTGTAGTAGTTTCTGCGTGATGAGGTAACAAACAAACATACATACAGACAGACAAAAAATTCTAAAAATGATCGTTTTGCCTTCTGGTAGTGTTAGTAAAAGCTGTCGCATAAGATTTTCTTAAATTTGTTCTGTGTACAGACACCGGGTCGGCTACAGTTTTATTATATGTATAGATAGAAGAAGAAGATTTTATTAAAAAACTAAAATATAGACTAAAGCATGACATGACAATTAACATGAAAAGTTTTTTAAACCCTCAAATAAACAGATCAAATTGCACACTTGGATGAAAAGATTTTAATCTGTTTTTGGTGTTCTTTCCATACACTGTTTAAAACTTAAAGGAAATCAAAAACGCGATAATGAACAAAAAAAATGTCTATCTAATATCGGATTCGAACTCTGCCATTTGAGGCAGTAGGCAAAGACTTTAACGATACTGCTGTCAGCCGCTGTCGCTTATTATTGTCAGGAGGGAGCACGCGACGAGCACATCCCAAGCGTATACCTACTACCCTATTTTCATTCAGAAGGGACAGGTCCATTCTAATCTGCCTTGACTCTCAGTAGAAATACTTGATTTTGCAACCGATCAACATCCAGTAAGCTCAGCCCCTACGGAGCAGGTAAAAACCTTTTTGCACCCGACTGTACATGTAAAACTTGCCGGTATTGGAGTCAAAGAACTGCGAGTGCCACTCGCAGGTCTGTATCACTGGTGTAGGATTTTCCACGAATATGGTTATCCAGAGAATGGAAAAGGTGATAATCCGTTGGAGCAAGATCTGGTGAGTAAGGTGGATGACACAAAGTTTCCCTGGCCACCCGCGCCACATGTGGCCAGGCATTCCCTTTGCGATTTACCAATGCTGGCTCCTTCTGCTGCAATGCCTGTTGCACACGTTCCAACTGCTGGGAATACAGGTCCTCAGTGATGGTTTGGGCAGTTGATAGCAGCTCGTAGTGAACCATTTGGCGTCTAGTCCACCATACACATAAGACCACAGGGTTCATCAGAAGGTAAATACTCCCGACCTGAATTTCTGGAACCAGTGCCTTGCGGTGCGGTCATTCACAGCATCATCCCCAAATGCAAGACACATTCGGCGACTTGATGCTGCTACTGACAAAGTAATATTACCTTAAAGTAATATAGCAAACAACACCTAACAACCTCCTTCGATACCTCCATTTGTCTTCACTTCTGCACAAGATGTGATTGATGTGAATGCGACAAGCGAACAGTGAAGTGTACATTTGTTCAGGTGAGACGTAAGCAGTGCTTACACGATTCTAACCCTTCCGGAATAAATTCCACATGAAATACAGCACACTGAAAGAGGCAAGAAGCCTGACTAACCCAAAGAGGTCATCCACATTATGAAAAAACAAAAAATAAGATTGACGATTGTCTGAAGAATGGGAGAGCGTGAAGGGGAGGGTGGTATTACATCTTCCAATAATACGGGAAGGAAACGTTGCCAATGTCTTCGAAGTTGACATCAAGAATATGCCTCAGTTTTCTATACTTTGTATGCCACTTCATTTCCATCCGGTTATTCAAGTGGGATTATGATTATTTACGGTCCGGTTATTATGATTTTTTACGGTCCTTCTTCCAAGCTGCGCTATGATCTTCAGGGTAACATTCTGGAACGATTGGAGTTCACTCCATCTGCTTCTACTTATAGTTGCCCACCCAGGCATACCATAGAGGATGATGCTCCGAATCACTGTCTTGTACTTAGTAATTTATTATCGGTGCTGAGGGCGCTGTTTCTACCAAGGAGAGCTATAAGACTGTACTTAACTCTCTTTGCTTTGTTCAGAGCGTAAGTTACGTGACGATTCCAGGAGAGTTTTGAGTTGATGATAACGCCAAGATACTTGTACTTGTCAACCCATTCGAGTTTCTTATTGAGTATAACCAGGGAATTCGTGGACACTTAAGTTTTTTGTTGAAGTACACGGTTTTGCATTTTCCGACGTTAAGATTTAGTTTCCAGCAATTAAACCAGTCCTCGAACTACTTCAAGGCGTTCTGCAGCCGAGTGATAACGTGAGATGGCTGGTGCGCCCATGCCATAATGGCAGAATCATCAGCATAGATATACAGGGTGGGCCGTAATTCGCGCACCAAAGAATTACGTGAAGTGTGATGTGAAACAATGTAAAATCAGCAAATGGCGAGCATTTTGAGCATTTGTGATTGTACCAGCAACGTGTTTCTTAGTTCATTAGTTAAGCTTGGTTTTAATAAAATAACGTTTATTATTATAAGAATTGTTTTAAATGCTTTGGCGCGCGACTTACGGCCCACCCTGTATAAATTATACTTCTCGGGTTTAGGGAAATCGTGCACAAAATAATTAAAGAGAACGGGCCCGAGGACAGACCCCTGTGGGACACCGGGCTTTAGCTTGCGGGGCGTGGAGAAATTTTCGCCAACTTTGGCTTGATAGAACCTGACGCTGAGAAAGTATCTCACCATCATAATCAAATCAGAAGGGAACCCGTCTCTAATAATCTTGTATAATTCCCCGCCTTGGTGCCAATACTCTATCAAACTTCGCTTGGCTGATTGTGGTACCCAGATCCGAATAGTTTAAAAGGAATCTATGAAAATTTTTGTCTAATTTGTCTAAATGGTATATTTCTTTGAGATCCAGTATTCGGGAAAGATGGCCTTTTGGATGTCGTCGAAATTGATGTCCAGGACGTGTCGAGGCCTGCGACGCCTGAGTGAACTACTAAACGTAAGTGGATGCTCCAGAATATCTGCAACCAGAGGATTGGGATGGTCCTTAATCTTCGGAAGCAACTTATTCAAGGACTCCTGGACATAGTTACCAATTGGAGGTATATGGAAATCTTCAGCAATTGAAATATTTGTTGCGACTCTCCTCAGAGCAACGTTTTGGAATGTTTGGGGATCCTTCCATCTGGATTTGCATATTGTAGCCCAGGCAGGCATACCATAAAGAAGAATGGTTCGTATAACCATCTTATAAAGCAAGAGTTTGCTATCCATTCCAAGGGCGCTGTTTCGCCCCAGAAGAGCAACTAAACTAAACTTAGCCTTCTTTGCTTTATTTATCGCATAGGAGACGTGGTCACTCCAATTTAGCCTGGCATCTATCATCACTCCGAGGTATTTGTAATTCTTAAACCATTCGAGCTCTTTACCAGAAAGGAAGAGAGGACTCGGTGGTTTCCGAAGTTTCTTCGTAATGAACATTGCCTTGCATTTGTCAACATTTAGGTCAAGTCTCCACTTTGCAAACCACTTTTCGCACAATCGTAAGGCCTTTTGTAAGCGTGATATAACGTGAGCAGGATTGCGGTCAGTAGTCATGATGGCTGCGTCGTTAGCAAGGAGATATAGCTTGCACTTGGTAAAAGTTGGGAAGTCATGGATGAAAAAGTTGAACAGTGTAGGGCCCAGGACAGAGCCCTGAGGAACACCAGCATTGACGTCACAAGGGTTAGACATGGAGCAGCCAACCTTGACACGAAATGTCCTGTTTGACAAAAAGGAACTAATCAAGGTAATCAGTTCATCCGAAAAACCACAAGTAATCATCTTATATATGAGACCCTTGTGCCAAACCTGATCAAAAGCTTTACGGACATCCAAAAAGACAAGACCACCATACTTAGCACAGTTAAGAGGAGTGTTTAGATCTGCAACAAGCCTCCAGATCTGAAGTTGGCAGGAGTGACCTGGGCGAAAGCCAAATTGCTCATCACGAACGAGATTGTTTGCTACACAGAATTCGTCAAACTTCTTCAGAATGATGCGTTCGAAAACTTTTGATAGCACGGGTAGCAAACTTATGGGCCTGTAGCTGACAGCAAGAGCAGGGTTTAGACCAGGCTTTGGTATGGTAACTATGACGGACTCTTTCCATTGGTCGGGGAAGTAACCAAGTTTCCAGCAGTCATTCATGGCTTTGGTAATGATCGAGACTATATTAGAAGGCAAGTTCTTGAGCGCACTGTTCATATCGTAACATCGAGGACGGAACCTAGGCTGAGGACGATCAAAACGGACTAGCTCTTCAAGGTATCACTCTACTCTCTTTTCAGGTATCATTTCATTATTCTCATTTCACGGTGCGCCCTTTTCAGGGCGATATTCACCTTCCGTTACGTCTTATGTGCTGGTCCCTGGCGTTGGAATTAATATTCCCGTAAACCAGTACATCAAGACGCTCATTATCCTTCTGGGTCCCTGGCGTTGGGATTAATATCCTCGCAAACCTAACTAAGGACATTTTCTCATATCATCTATTATTATTCTAATCATTCACGAGCGGGTCCCTGGCGTAGAATTAATTTTCTCGCAAACCTGACTTGTTCTTTTTTCTTAGAGCTAGGTGCGTCCTTCTTAGGACGGCTTCTTTAGCACACACCTAGCTGCGAGGTTACTCCCCCCCCCTGGTTCTATACATTTATATATGATGGCTTCGTCTAAATTAACCAAGCTGAAGTCGGCTAAAGAGCATTTGCTAGTGGCGGATGGTAAAACTGTGTCCTGCGAAAAGGCCTACCAGGATGCCTGCTTGGATGCTAGGTTTGCTGCTTTTGACCTAGTGTTCAACGAAATGTTAGAAGCCCTCCGGGAGGAAATAAACGCTAAGTATAGTGCACTGGAGGAAAAAGTCGAATCCCTACACAAAAGTTTTGAGGAGAAGTTCGAAGGTTATTGACAAGATAAGCGAACTTAAGGAAGCCTTTGGGAAATGCTCCAGGGCTCCGAAGGCAAGTAACTCCACGGAAGATAATCCAGTTGATAACAGCAAGGTAAGTAATGTCTTAAAAACTATTTCCTCTTCTAATAGTATGGAGTCTATGGATATAATAGAAAATAGTGACTGCTCGACAAACGGTGGCTGTAAAAGAAGTCACTCTGACGGAACTGATGAAGAAGTGGACGACAATCCCTGGATTAGTGTCACTAATAAAAAATTCAGAAAAGGCACGAGGATCGATAACCTAAAGACCGTCTCCAGAGTAAACGAAGAAGTCGTCAGCGCGACTAGAATGAGGTCTCCGAAGAATGTACAAGGTCGCTCGGCTAATAAAGACCATAGGATCACGAAGAGGTATGTACCGCCAATTATCGTGCGGACTCATGGCGTCCCGTTTAAGACGATTTTAACTGAGCTCGAGAAGCATGTTCCAGTCGAAAAGATCGCCGTTCATACGGGCAGAGCTGAAACCATCAAGGTTAAATGTGAAGATGAAGAAACACACATCAGGTTAGTCTCTGGCATTAAATCTGATAATATTTTAAAAATTCAGCATCATCAACTGAAGTCGGAGAAGGTCTTGAAATACGTAATTCGTAATGTGGATGTTACGTATGACCTCGATGACTTCCAAGAAGACCTAAAAAGAGCCAACTACTTCCCGGAAAAAGTTATTCGATTGAGGAAAGCCAAAGGATCCATTGATATGCCAATGGTTTTGGTTCTACTCCCGAACACCGAACACAACCAGTCATTGAAAAACATAACACGTATTGGGCCGCTGGCAGTTTCAGTGGAGGCCTTTCGAGGGAACAAGAAGCCACTACAGTGTTACAACTGCCTGCGCTTCGGACACGTATTCATGGGCTGCACGGAAGATCCTCGTTGTAATAAATGTGCTGAGGGGCACCAGTCAAGAGATTGCCCCAAGATCAAAGGACAAGACCCCCCAAAGTGCATCAGATGTGGTGGACAGCACACATCAAGCTACACAAAATGTCCAAAGTACCCCCAGGTTCAAAGGATGTCTAGTTCTAAAGTGACAGCAGGCAAATCCTATGCTGCCGCTGTGTCTACGCCGGAAGATAAAGGCCTCAACATCAACGACCTACCAGGTATGTATAAGCAATTAGGACGTATCTTTAATCTGTTTTCTAATCTAGGCAAAAGTTATCCACAGTTGAGTGGGCTCCTTACGACCAACTAATTTTAGTATGGCTGCACAACGTTATACTGTAATCAACAAAGGTGAACTTCGGTGCGCTAGGGGCATTGCCCGAAAGCGTATCGAGTTTCACAACTTTCTGATAAATCAAGAAATCGACGTGGCTTTCCTCTGTGAAACTCACCTCAAACCAAGCCAAGACTTCAAGCTACCTGGCTATTGTGTGTACCGTAAGGATCGAATGGCTTCAAATGCTGCAAGATGTGCGTCTGGGGGCGCTGCGATCATCATTAAGAGGGGAATTCAACACCAAGAATTAGTATCCAAGTCTTATGCAAGTATGGAATCAGCCTCCATCATTATCAATGACGTCTCCTGTGGTGAAGTGAAGTTCGTAGCGCTCTACAATTCACCTAAACATTATCTTGACATTTGCGAGCTTGATGAACTCTTCAGTGGTGACACTCCAGTCGTCCTGGCTGGTGACCTAAATGCCAAGCATCCAAGCTGGAACTCCAGAACGCAGAATTACAACGGTATGATTCTCTATAGGTACATACAAGGTAGAGATGATATCATCGCTGCTGGACCTGTGGAGGACACCTACTACTGCGACCACTCCCCTAGTAGTGACGTTTTGGACATCTCGCTCTTGAAGGGTTTCTTCAAACCGTACAATATCTTCACGATTGATGACCTTTCTTCTGACCACAAGCCTGTGGCGTTGAACTTTGACAATGTTGACATAAATTTCCGAGGGGAACTCGTACATCATGAAGACTGGAAGCTCTACAAAGATATTCTTAAGGACTATGGCTACCATCCCGACGTTGCTTACTGTACAGAGGACATCGATCAACTTGTTGAAGACATCACCAGATGTATTAACAGTGCCATAGAAGCTAGTAAGTATCCATCAGAGAATAAACCTCCTCATCGAATCCAACTCACTCCTGGAATCCAACGCCTAATTGCTGAAAGAAACAGGACCCGTAGACTTTGGCAACGCTATCGTGAACCTTGGCTCAAAACCAAGTACAACAGGTTAGTGCGAAAAGTTCAAGAGGAGATAAAAGAGCTTCGCAACGCTAGATGGTATGAAAAACTCAAAAGCTTGTCGGCTCGCGACAATTCCATTTGGAGTAAGGTTAGATGCTTTACAGAAGAAGAAGAATGTTATGCTTCCTCCACTCCGTACACCACAAGGTAACTATGTGCAAACTGATCAGGACAAGGCCCAAGTCATTGCAGATTCACTGGAAATGCAGTTTGTTATTCCTACCAACGATAAGCCCGAGAGCCAAATCATGTCTCAGCGTGTGGAAGAAGGTATTTTCAACTTTGATGAAGTCCCGCAGCATTTTACGAAGTACAACATCGAGGCTGGAGAGATCGCCAACATCATAAGTAAACTGAAAAAGAAGAAGGCTCCAGGAAAAGACAAGGTGAGCAATAACGCCCTTATGAATATCCCAAAGAACTTCATTGAATTTCTCACCGATATTATTAGCGACTGCTGGAAATTTTCTTACTTCCCTGTGGCTTGGAAGAAATCTATTGTGTTGAGTATCCCAAAGCAGGGGCAAAATCCTGCAATTCCCGCGAGCTACCGACCTATTAGCTTGCTACCCTCGATGTCCAAGGTGTTGGAGAGAACGATCCTTGTCAGATTCCAAGATCACTGTCTAGCAAATGACCTTTTACGGGATGAGCAGTTTGGCTTTCGTGCTGCCCACTCTTGTCCGATGCAGATATGGAGGCTCGTTGAAGACCTGAGCACCCCCCTGAACCTATCCAGGTACTGTGGGGTGGTATTTCTCGATGTCAGTAAAGCTTTTGACCAAGTGTGGCATGAGGGCCTTGTCTATAAAATGATCAGAGACGGGTTCCCTGCCGATTTGATTTTGATAGTGAAATCCTTTCTTGACGGCAGATCCTATCAAGCCAAGGTTGGAGAAAATCTTTCCACACCCCGTGTTCTAAAGGCCGGAGTCCCTCAGGGTTCTGTCCTCGGGCCTATGCTATTTAATTACTTTGTAGATGATTTCCCAAAACCCGATAATTGTAATCTGTATTTTTATGCGGATGACACTGCCATTATGACATGGGCACACCAGCCGGCTCACGTTATCACTCGGCTGCAGTGCGCCTTAAAGCAGTTCGAAGACTGGTTTAACTGCTGGAAGTTGAACCTTAACGTCGGAAAGTGCAAGGCTTTCTACCTCAATAGAAAACTACAAGTACCTGGGAGTTATCATTGACTCAAGACTCTCATGGAACCAGCATATGTCCTCATGGAAGATGTGATAATCTTATTTTTCGTTGTATTTTTTATTTTTATTTTATTTTTTTGTTTCTGACAATCGTCAATATTATTTTCTTTTTTGTATAATATGGAAGACCGCTTGGGTTGGTTAGTCTTCTTGGCTACCTCAGTGTATTTCATTTGGAGTTTATTCTGGTTAGATGAGCTTTGTGAAAGCGCTGCCTTCGTCCCATCTTAACGAATGTACACTTCACTGTTTGATTGTCGATTGTCGAGCGCACTGTTTAAACATGGATTTAAACATGGCCCATATCGGAAAGTTTATACAGGATCTCCTTTTGATTATGATACAGAAGATGAAGACTCACGACAATAAGCTTGTGAAAGGGATACTGAAGAACTCAATGAATATGAACTGGCATATGAAGTATCGTAAATCGAGGCACGAAGTCGAAGCCTTGGAGTTGAGCGCCCAGGGAGTGATGCGCGCCTGATGGTCCCTAAAGTTGTTAAGCCATGTAAGGACCTGGGCGTCGCAGTACACGGTAAAATGTGTACCGTCGACATACGGTCGGAAAACGTCGATCGCGTGCATCACCGCCAGGTACTCCCACTCGATGACCGAGTATTTCGACTTTAAATCGGATAACGAACGGCTGCAATAGGCGACGATCCTACGAACCCCATCTACTTTCTGCGTCAGCATTCCGCCAACAGAATGCTTGCTGGCGTCAGAATGTATAGAGAATGGCAAGCTGAAGTTAAGTTCCACCAAGACGGGAGGCTCTGTCAGAATGTGCTTTATATTATCAAAAGCTGCTTGGCAGTCTGGGGTCCAATCCCAACGGAGTCCTTGTGGGTTAGGCGCCTCAGCGAGAAGTTTATGTGGCTCAGAAATGGTGCAAACGTTTGGTAAAATTGCACCATCCCGATGAAGCGTCTAACCTCTTTGGGGTTCCTGGGCACCATTGGTTGAACGTTTTTTTCTGAGGGGCGCAAACCTTCCTCATTAACAGATTAACCTAAAAATTGAGTTTAAAATTTGAGAGTTAGGTAATTTTCAAATTAATAAATAATTTGAATAAAACATCTGATTGTTGCGAAACGAGAAATGACTTTATTAAGTCTATCTTCTATCTATACTCTGTCCAACGAAAGAAAAACTGGGCGTGTCTAATTAAATTTCTGATTTCAATTGTTAGACATTGTTGCTAAGTAAAATTAACAATCGCTAACAATTGAAATTGGAAATTTAACTGGACACGCCCAGTTTTTCTTTCGTTGGACAGAGTATAGCTTCTATACATATAAGGTGATTCAGAAAGGTAGGTCAAGAATGAAATAACCATGTACAGTTTGTAGCGGGGAACAATATTTTTCCTATGAACATGGGTCCGAATTTGAACGCTAACTGAGATATGAACAGAAATAAAAATGCCCCAACCAAGATCAACAATAAATAGAAAAATAGCCGAAACTGTGGATACCTTAATAAATAAAGGAAAAAACAGAAAAATATTTTACTGACTCAGATGTACATTTCGGATTTCAAAAAATCCATCATCAGTGAGTGGACTCTTGAAATCCGAAATGTACATCTGAGTCAGTAAAATATTTTTCTATGTGGAGTAGCGTTTTCTGTTTTTTCCTTTATTTATCAAGATCAACAAGTTAATATATCACGTTCCGTAACACCTAGGATACTGAATTTTAGCGGAATAATAGGGTACATAAAACTGTGTACACCGTTAAAATTTGATCGTATTCCAACAAGTAGTTTCCGAATTATGCGCTCAAAATCGTAACAGTGCTCACATGCGAGTACTAACCAGCACGTGTTACGATTTTGAGTGCGTAACTCGGAAACCACTCGTTGACCTACCTTTCTGAATCACCCTGTATGTATAGAAGATAGATTTAATGAAGTCATTTCTCGTTCCGCAACAATCAGATGTTTTATTCAATTTATTTATTAATTTGAAAATTACTTAACTTTCAAATTTTAAACTCAATTTTATCGATGAAGACAAAGAAATGGACGTCTTAGAGACATTCCTATCCTACTTTTCGATGGTCTATCCGAATCTGAAGTCAAATTCAAAAATTCGAAATAAAAATGGCAACACCAAACGACCGACTGGGCAAATCCATCGATAAATAACACTGTTCATCACCGCTTTGCATTATTTTATTAAAATTACCTTTGTTGTGGGCTGCTATGTGGTATATTCAAAGTATTTTTTTGTTTTTTTTTTACTTTTTGCAGATGCAAATGGCGAATTTGATTCCAACTGCTGTCGTTTACGAGCTAGAAAATTTCGACGCAAACTATAGACATTTTTGCTGCTTCTTTTCTGCTTTTTTATTTTATTTTATTTTTGTTTGGAATTGCTTCTTCAGTTCGTCCACGAACTCTACATGCTCTCATGCGTTCTGCAGCTGTTTCTGGCGCCGAATTCTCCGTTTGATTCACATAACTACAATCATAAACATAATAATAATAATAAGCCCTGATGATTTAACAATTACATCATCGCGGAATTACATTTCAATGCGGAGGCCTTCTCTCCAACACCGCCTAGAGAGAAAGCCTGCACACGGAAAAATCATACATTGTTACATCACCTACGGTAGGGACAATTTCGCGCTTATTAGTAGTAGAAATATGGTTAACAATACCCTACCGTAGGTGATGTAACAATGTATAAACGTTTTCGCGCTCAGGCTTTGAGTAGAGGTGGTGTTGTCATAGCCTAATGATGCAAAGCCAACTGGAAAGACAAGCCTGGACCAACGCCACCTAAAAAACAAACCCTGGTCACTGCGTCATCACACCTGGGCTGACAATTCAACTTTCATTGTTTACAACAAACGAAAAAGCACCTGTTGTAATCAGCGTTTTTTCGTTGGTTGTAAACAATGAAAGTTGGATTGTCAGCCCTGGTTTGATGACGCAGTCCACAGGCAGTGAGAAGGCTTTGTTTTTTAAGTGGCGTTGCCTGGACGCGGAAAAGTTACCTGACCATGGAAGTCCGAATAACAATGTAATCATCATTGTTTCAATCTTTATTTTTAATAGTCAGTATTTTTTCGTTTGTTGAAAACAATGAAGGTTTGATTGTTGGTCGGACTGCTATGGTCAGGTGAGGACATTATTGGTGTTCACGAAATCTCCGATGTCATCAAGCATCTTAAAAGTAGGAAAGCAGCAGGTATCGATTCCATGACAAATAGCACTCTCAAGAACTTACCTCCTAATGTTGTTGCGACTATTACCAGGGCCATGAATGACTGCTGGAGACATGGTTACTTTTCTGTCAAGTGGAAAGAGTCTGTTATCGTTAACATACCGAAGCCCGGTCTAAACCCTGCTCTTCCTGTCAGCTATAGGCCTATAAGCTTGTTACCTATGCTATCAAAAGTGTTTGAACGCGTCATTCTTAAGAGATTTAACGATTTCTGTGTGGCTAACAATCTTGTTCGTGAAGAGCAATTCGGCTTTCGCCCAGGTCACTCCTGCCAACTCCAGATCTGGAGGCTTGTTGCAGATTTAAACACTCTTCTTAACTGCGCTAAATATGGTGGTCTTGTGTTTTTGGATGTCCGAAAAGCTTTTGATCAGGTTTGGCACAAAGGCCTGATATACAAAATGATTACTTGTGGATTTCCGGACGATCTTATTGCCTTGATTAGATCCTTTCTGTCAAACAGGATATTTCGTGTCAAGGTTGGCTGCTCTATGTTCGACCCTTGTGACGTCAAAGGTGGTGTTCCCCAGGGCTCTGTCCATGATTTCCAACCTTTACAAAGTGCAAGCTATATCTGTTCGCTGACGACGCGTCCATCATGACCACTGACCGCGTTCCCGCTCATGTTATATCTCGGTTACAAAAAGTCTTACATCAGTGCGAGAAATGGTTTGCTAAGTGGAGACTCAATCTAAATGTTGACAAATCTGTCACCTTCTTTATGAAATCTGTATGAAAATGCAATTCAATTCTTATTGATTCCAGCTACTTCGGTGAGAGACTCTTCTCAAAAGCAGGTAATATTTTGACAAAAAAAAGGGCTAACATTAAACCAAAATATTTAAATCAGTGTTTGATTCTAAGCTGTTTATCTGTCGATGAATTGACAAAATTGTATCTTTGGTGTTGTATTTGAATAAAACTTTGTTTTTCTACTTGAATTTGAAAGCACAAATTTTTTTATTTAAAGATTGATTGTTAGGCTGGAACCATTGATTGTTTGAAAAGATCGATCCTCGATCTTTAAGGGATCGCAGGGCACTACAGTTAAATAACAACGGAATTCTGTAGGTAACATATTAGTGATATTATACATAAAGAAACCATTGGCCTGTATAATTTAACGAATTAATCTTCTAAATAATCGTTTTCTTTTTAGGTACACGATTTTTGACCCCAATACACTGCTGCAAACACATCTCGAGGTAGGAGGAGAGACACTTATCATTCTCTCAAGGAAAATATTATCAGTGACCATTATATAGCATCCAAGAAAATTAATTTTTTTTCTCGATGTAAACAATAAAATTATCAAAAAATCGTCTTTGAGCTTAAAAATTTTTCTGTAAAATAAAGGTGCTACAATATAAAGGTTTCTGTAAAAAGATTGAAATGTTTTCGTAAGTTTTTGTTTATAACATGCAGGATTTTCAACCCAATGCAATGCCATTTTCTAGATATTGAAAAACTACAGTAGAACAACACTCTGCAATCAGAATATAAAAATACATGCATTAAATATTTGATGAAATATGACCATTTTCACTAAATAAGTTTTAACTGATAATGCACAAGCGTTACCAAAATGTCCCTTGGATAATTTATTAACCAAATGCCATGAAAACTCAGAAAGATATCGCCTATAGAATGAGTTGAATTTCAGTTACTCTCAAAAATAAACAAAATGTTAAAGGGGTTTACTCCAAATTTTTATTTTTGGACCGGACACCTGTATCAACTTCTTCTTACGCTAATATCAAATCCATATGCCGTATGCCCGTCTTTCGCTCTTATGACCCTAAAAGTTTGGAGAAATCCCCTTATCGTTTTGTTTATTTTTCACCCCAAACTTTTAGGGTGGTAAGAGCGAAATGCGGGCCTACGGATATGGACTTCATATCAGCGTAAGAAGAAATTGATACAGGTGTCCGGTCCAAAAATAAAAAATTGAAAGAAAACCCCTTATTATTTTGTTTATTTTTGAGAGCAACTGAAATTCAGCTATTGCCAACAAATGGAAGAATATAATCACCTTGGATAACGCTTGGATCTATTTATCGACAGACACGGGCAACTTATTAGCGACAACAGGGTGATGCGATTCGACCTGACTAGTTGCTTCAATACAAGGAGAGTTTTCCGAAAGGATCCATGGTAGTTATTGGGTGCAGCTACAATGGTCAGACGTGGGATTTTAAAAAGGTGGCATGTATAACAAAGTTAAATGATACCTAATATCAGGAAAAGCCTTGGAACACATATCGTAACGATATGACATCACACTATTATATGGCCCTAGGGCGAAGGACGTGTCATCCATCCACCAGGACAAAGCACCCAGCCACACAGTTAAATCGACTGCCTAGTATTGTCCTCAAACGGAACAGGAAACTGGGATTAACGTTATCCCATTCTCAGACATCCCTGTGAAGCCACCGATGCATGGACTTTTGTGGATTCGGACTCCTTCGTAAAAAAGCCCTTCATGTAAGACGTCCAAGAACACCTGGACAGGATTCGTACACTTAATCAAAGATAAAATTCCATGACTTTTCCAAAACTTTTCAAGGCAATTCAATACATTTTCCAAGACCATAATCTTTTATATTTCTAAGGATAATATATTCATATCATTTATTAATAATTATTAAGAAAACATTAAATCTGTTCAAAAAACACTTTTTCAAAACTTCTCCAAAACTTAAGTCAGAAACCATTGATTTTCCAAAACTTTCCAGGCCTGGAAATAATTTTCGACTTTCCAGGTTTTCCATGACCCGTACGAACCCTGCTGGATTATGGAGAGAAATGGGACAGTATCGACCTCTCTGTTCTCCGCAGAAGTCACTTACAGAAGATGTCGAACGATTTATCCCCCTGACTATAAAGATGAAACAACCAAGGAGGGTCTGACAGATGAGCCGAAAGACCTCAACTTTGCAGAGATTAGCTAAGTTGAAAAAAAAACACCACATGAAAGGGTATCTTAATTAAAAGCATTTATTGACAAATTTTACAAAGCTTAGAAATTTTAAAACAACTTTCCAAAATCATCCAATAATACGTCTAAGACAACGCTTGTTCGCTGCCCGTTATAGATGTTCAACGCCAAAAAGCCGTTTAACCAATTCTCTTCTGAAACCTGTTAAACTATAATCACAATTATCTCCTTCGTCATATTTAATTAAGCAATAAACAATATAAGAATTTCTGATAGCCACATCTACTGTATAAACGAACAGCGACTGCCACCAACACTGGCACTTACGCAAAGCAGAATATCTTTCCAACATGTCACTTAAAGTAGTAGAATCTGAATAGTTCCGACAGTCCTCAAAAGCAGAAGGTGCTCTCATCTGAGTATCTTCATAATCTAAATCTTGTCCACTGTGAAAAGAAGAAACAAGGATATTCGTATCATGGGAATTCTTCCACTGTTGAAAAAGGACTAAACCCTTCCTCACCCAACGGACGGATCCCCTCTCCACACAGCTGTCCCACAGTTCTTCGGATTGCAAAATCTCGGGGATGGAAGCATGACCGCACTCACTGCTTATGCCACAAGCTAAAATGCCATTGGAATAAAGTCGGTGTAGAAGAATAGGCGTCGGAAAGAATCCATCTATGTAGACTTTGTAATATTGGTGCCTCAAATCTTCTGTAAGGTCAAAAACCATGTTGAAGCAGCAATCAACCAACTCAGCAGTAACACTATACGTATATCCAGACGAATCCATCAATATTCCAAATGCATAATCGGAACAGATTGGTGCACATGAGAGACGATGACATTCCGAGCACGACAGATTGCAATAGGGCGGACTCAAACTGTGCTTTTCATCCAAGTATAAGAAATGGGTCAAAAACGAGGCCTTAACACAGGAAACATTGCAGTCTGGTTGATAAAGAGAATGAAAGTTTTCACTTATGTTTTTCAAATAATCCCTGGCTTTGTTGAGACGAAAACCGAGATCCTCTTCATCCGGAATAAATATATGCAAACACATCAAGAGCGATTCGAATCGATCAAATGACATCTCCTTAGCAACTGTCTTTCTCCTAAATAACGCATGGAGTCGATAATTATCCCTCGTAGAGCCCATGAAGATCAGAATGGCAATGAAATGGTACATTTCCTCCGGCGCGGTATCCTCCCAGGAACCAAGATTATTGGCCCTGGACTGGACTCTTAGCAGCCGAGCGTTCTCATTTGTGTAGTGGCATATCTCCGACACTATCTCCGAAGTGAAAAATCTCTGGAAGATATCAAGCGGAGTGATAGCATTCAGAATCCAGGAAGGAATTGCACTTAAAACGACGCCTGGGGGATGCTTTGGTGTAAATGGATGTCTCGATAAGTCTAGAGCTTCAGGATCTTCATCTTCACAGCTCTTGTGCAGCGTTAGCTGCTTTCTGAATATTCCATTATCCCCCATCTAGATAATCGAATTTGTAAAAAAAAAAAAAAAAAAATAATTAAATAAAAAAAAAAATAATAATAATAATAATAATAATAATAATACGAATGTCCGTAACCATCATAGAGTAAAAAAAGGATAGAGATCGCATTCGCCTGCGCACCGAACGATTTCAGATGCGAAATAGCTAACTGCGATTTAGGGACGGATGAGAGCGAAGCGGCGAATTGTTATAGAGGTCAGTGGAATTGGGCAGGCCTTTCGTATAGGTGGCTACGTTTGTAATAAATTTTTAAAATTTTTTTGAAAGTTAGTATTTTTATTCTAGCACGCCCAGTTGGAGACTACGGATTAAAAGAGGAGAGAAAATAATTTCACGAATGTATTCTGTTAGCCCAAAGGAGGAAGAGAGATTCTACTTGAGGATGTTATTACAATATATTCGCGGATCACAAAGTTTTCAGGACATACGAACTGTCAATGGAGTTGTCTACGATAGTTATAAACTAGCAGCCGCTGCATGCTGTCTATTTGAAGATGATACAGAATGGGAACGACTGTTTCAAGAAGCTTCCGAATTTCAAATGCCGAATCAATTAAGGATTATCAACTTATATATTCAATTCACCAAAAGAACAATTACGCCTGTTTGAAATTTTCAAGGCACAACTTACGGAGGACTATAATATACATATAGCAAAACAAAAAACTTACAAGATATTACATCTCTAATTCGTCTCCATTGGAAGAAGTGTTCCGATTATGTACTACCCGACCCAGAATATAACTTATTTGAAGATGTTGTATACATTCCCAGTGAGGAGGCGAAAGTAGCTAAAAAAATTATTCCAACATTAAATGTCCTCCAAAAACAAATTTTTGGTGAAATTTGTACCGCAGTTAGTGTTAATATGAACATGAGCAATTTTTCCTTATTGGATGGTCCAGGAGGATCAGGAAAAACATATTTGTATAATGCTATTATGTGTTACTTGCGTGGACAAAGCACAAGTATTATTCATTTGCCACCACAGGAATTGCTGCAGATTTATTAAAAGGTAGCCAAACTCAGGCCTCGAAGTGAGAAATTAAAAAAATATAGGATATTATTTTGATGCATTTTAGGCCTGTTTATATTATTTAATGCAAGCCCCACTTTTGTTTATTGTATATACGGGTATACACTACATGATCAAAGGAGTTGGGACACCCCTGTGAACACAATGGACTGGGCCCGCTCATCAAGGTGGACGGAAACCTCAACGCTGATGGCTAGAGGACCATTCTGGATAACGGGGCACTTCCAGCGCTGTGGGAACACTTCGGTGTTCGGCCCCCTCTTCCAGCACGACAATGCGCCTTGCCACAAAGCAAGATCCATATCCAACTGGTTTGACGAGATGCGGGTTGAAGAACTGGATTGGTCCGCTCAGAGTCCTGATCTCAACGCCATCGAACATCTTTGGGACGAATTGGAACGACGTGTGAGATCCAGGATGGTTCGCCCTACATCTGTCCAGGAGCTGACCACGACACTCCTCGAGCAATAGAGGTCAATACCTGTGGACACATATCGTAAACTTGTGGACAGTATGCCATGTAGAGTGGATGCAGTGATAACAGCTCGGGGTGGTCCATACACTACTGATTGAAGCTTTTTGCGGCTTTACGGTAGAACAACAGGTGACCCAACTCCTTTGATCATGTAGTGTATACTATATAATTTGCTTTTTTTTTCAATTTTCCATCGACTTTTCTGTAACGAACATGGCTTTGCATTTATCAACGTTTAGGTTTAACCTCGACTTAGCAAACCTCCACAAATGCCGTGCATCTGTGTGATTAATACGATTAATCGTCCTAGCTTATATCCGAGGCTAATCCCGTACAGAATGCTGGGATCGCCACCTAGCTGCCGCCACTGAATAATTCAATTACACACAATACCTCCGGTGCTAATCATGAATATTTATGCATGTGGACATACGCCCTTAAAGGCATATGTCCACAATAAAAGGGCAGTTCTTTTGAAAATTAGCGATGCAAATGCAAGGTAGTTTCAGTTTTTTTCCGTCGATTAATTTTTGGATGAATAGATATATTGGTAATGTTTCTAATGCAGTAGCAGTTAGACTATTTATTAAAATATAGAAGGATACGAAATATAGGAGATATATAGGACATTTTTGAACGATTTCTTCATAATATAGGAAATATAGGAGGCCTGCAAACTGTCCATAGTAGATTTAAAATTCCGTTTGCAGCAAATGAAGCATCCGTTACCAGTATGAGAATTCTCTCACCTGAATCTAAAAATTTACATGATGCTTCGCTGCTAATAATAAATGAAGTTTCTATGCTCTCTACACAAATTTACATGTTGAGCATAATAGACCACCTCTTGATAGGCCGTTTGGTGGAAAAGTTTTAATACCGGATGGCGATTTCAGACAAATATCCAATGTTGTATCTCATGGATCCACAACAGATATCATCGAGGTTTGTATTAAATCTTTACCTCTTGTTAAAAAAAAGAGCCTAATTTGCAATATGAGAACAGATGGGCAGGATGCCCTCAATGAATGGGTCCTAAAACTAGGAGACGGCGATTTAACAACTCAATGTCCTGGAGATGAGTGTCTTCTGCAGATTTTTACGAATGCTACAAAGTGATGGTAGTAGTATCCGGGCCCGAAGGCTTAACCTGCCCTCCGATGCACGGGATTACCATATTATGGAGATAAAAATTTTTACCAAAAATGTAGTGATCAAAGAGTTGTTAAAATAAACAGAATTGTATTTAAAAAAAAGAAATCTAAATTGGGTATCTTACTAATTTTTAAAGTAATTTTTTATATTTTTGTCTAATTTATTAACATGTTATGAAATTTGTCTAATGTAAAGTTGGTAATCCCGTGATTTCTTCACGGGTAAAATACTCGTAATAATAATAATAATAATAATAATAATAATAATAATAATAATAATAATAATAATAATGTAACAACAACAGCTGCAGCGGGGAATGAACCCACCGAGAAGCCGAAGGGTCATACTCGCGTGTTGGGTCCCAACGGGCCAAAGCCCAAAAACGGGGTTAATGAAGTTAGAAACTTAAAACTTAGAAACATATAACAAAAGAACATATAAATAACAAAACTAAAAGAAAAAAGATGATGATTAATTAAGAAAAAAAATTAATAAAAGATTGATCTATGAGAATCAGTATAGATGTTAACGTTATTAGTTAAAAGAATGACTTTAAAATTATAAATTTTGATCCTTTGTGTTTTATATTTTAGTTGTACGTATCTTTATTGTGAGATGTCTACGAGCCTTTCAGGCCCTTTGTACATAAGTTTTAATAAATAAATAAATAAAAACAGGATCGACCTTTCTAATTTCAGTCCTCCATTTATGTTTAAGACTTAAGATATTATTTGATCTAGTATTCGTAGGGGGTCTAACATCGATCGCAGAAACAATGTCAGGTACCCAGATATCTCCATTTAAAATATCTCTTAACAGGTTAAAAAAGACATTACAAGCTATATTGGAAATGTCAAAATATTTGGTATCGCCGGTGTTACCGGTTGTATTAAAAAATTTTTAGACTGAAAACATATGAAAATTGTTTAACTTTCGTTGTAAAATATTAGTACATTGATTCGAACCGGCGTATCAAATCCATAAAGCATAAAGAAGTTTGGGCACAACAATTGCTTTATACAGCTTTAAAAAAAGTAAGTGGATTTGAAAAAAATTGAGTGAGGCGCTTTAGTACCTATACGGCGACATACATCAATAGTCAGCTTATCAATATGGGGAACAAAGGACATTTTGTGATGGAACCAAACACCAAGGTCCTTAACAAGCTGTTTCCTAGTAGTGCCGTGCGATGTATCGAGGCCTTCGATTTACATCGATGTTTTTTTGGTTTTTCTTTTGAACGATCCATCGAACTTTTGATGTTTTGAATCCTCGATGTTTTTTTAAAAAAACATCGATTATCATTCCTTGTTCTCGGTGATAAGTAGCTTTCACAGGCATAGATTCTTCAAAATTGTAAGTAGCTTTCACAGATTTTAGGTTTATATAAGTTAGTAATAATCTTTATTTTATTGAAATCAGACTAGCGTAATCGCAAACATGGCAACAGCGAGCAGAAAGCGTGCAATCTCTCATGTGTGGGAATATTTTGAAAAAGAGAATGGCAGTGCAAAATGCAAATTATGTTGTAAAAAGTTAAAAGGAAGTGGGAACACAAGTAACTTCTAACGACATTTACAGCATGTGCATAATAAGTTATTGCCAAAAGCGAAGCCCAGTGATAATAATAATGACCATGGTCCGCATGTGCACATGCAATAAATCGTATCAATCAGAAGTTACTTTTGATGCCTACTTCTGAATTGGAATTGGCTAATAGTGACGAAATGGAACAGACAAACGATGAGGATCTTTGGGACAGCAGGAAAATTTCAGTACTCTTATCCGATACTGCACGGAATGCTAACTCAATTAATTCTGGTTTGCATTCCAATCTCAAAGTTTATTTAGAGGCGCCAATTGAGTCACATAAAATTCACCCACTTAAAGTGTGGAAGAGTTTGGAGAAATTCAATTTTCATTTTTGTTCTTTGGCAGTAGAAAGCTTAAGTATACCAGCAACATCTGTTCCAGCTGAGCGTTTGTTTTCAAAAGCTGGAGAAATAATTACTCAATAACGATCCTCCCTTAAGCCAAAGCATTTAGAGAAATTGTTGGTAATGCATTCTTTAACAATAGAAGAGTTGAAAGAATTGTTTTAAGTATTGTTGTCTTCAAAAAAATATTTTTGTCTTGAATATTATCATCCTGAAAAAATAAAAAAATTATATATTCAAATTATTCTTGTGGTGGTGTTTCATTATTCTACACTATTTAACCGGTTTTAGAGGTTCATTTTACATGTTTTGAAAGTAGAAAATAATCGATTATAAATCGATGCAGATATCAATAAACAACGATGTATTTTTAAACATCGTTGTTGGACATCGATGCTAAATTTTTATACATCGCACGGCACTATTTTCTAGTGAGATCAAAACCGTTTAAACGATAAGAATAAACAAAATTCACGACTTCAGGTGAGAATGTAATAAAACAAGATTTCCCATGATTCAACTGCAAGCCATTCTTGAAGGACCAACTCTCGACGGCAGTTAAAGCTCGTTGAATGTTCTCGCAATCTGACCAATCTTCCACCTTAGCAAAAGGCTTAACGTCGTCCGCATAAAGTAGCTTTTTGACTCTACTATCAGACACCACTTCAACCAAATCGGCAACGAAAATGTTAAATAATATTGATCCGAGTGGAGAGCCCTGAGGGACTCCAGCGCCGATTGAGCCTATCCTGGTGATGTCTTATCACAAAATGTCTATCTGTTAACAAAGAAACAAACCAGCGAAGAAAATTATCTTCAACACCAGTATTTCTTAATTTTCCTATCAAGATGGCAATGTTTACACTGCCGAAGGCCTTGTAATCCAAGTAAATCACTTCGACTTGTGTCCTTTGATCGAGCTCCTTAGCAAATAATAATAATAATAATAATAATAATAATAATAATAAATCATTTCAAATAGGCCATTTCGTAAATTCAGACACATATGTGATTCAGTGACATAGGAAAGTATTTTTAAAATTAGTTAAATCCTAAAGTTATAACATAATTTTAATTGTTCAAAATTGTAAGACACTCGTTTAACGATGCTTGAGAATCGACGTATGAAATTCAATTTCGCCTGTTTCAAAGAAATCGATTTTATTAGATATTAGTACAGATTAAATGGTATTCATGAATGTTTGTCCAGTTATATTACAAACAGGGCTGCCGTTTTGTGGGAAGCCTTGCGGGAAAGAGCGAAATGTGGGAAATTGTGAGATCCCCCAAATTTTTGTAAAGAAAAAATATAATAAGTGTAGAATATAAAAATATTCAAGTACTTTTAATTTTTTCAATGAGAAATTTCTTTTCCGTCACCCAAGAAAAGCCTTTTGGAGGAGAGGAGTATGATAGAGATGCTTTGTAGTTGAAAAACATAGATGTGTTGTGTGAGAAAAAGCCATTCAATTTTTTCTTAAAATGGCTTTACTCGATATCTAATATCGGTATCAGTGTACAGATATTTTGATATCGATGTTTATGATGGTGGCGGGAAATAGCGACGCCTACTTGCGGGAAAAATCAACATCTCCTGGTGGCAGCACTGATTACAAATGATAGTTTTTATCAACAAAAACTAAATAAATTCTAAAATACATATTTAAAAAAAGAAGGAAAAAATAACTCACGGCTGGAAATGATCCCTTATGAGTGGTTTGCGGTGTATACTTGGTGAACTCTTGCTTTAAATTTCATAAACTCTGCAAATTTGACTAATCAATTTATGACAAAATTTACGGTTTACAGCATGAGTGTCTCCAGAATAAACCAATCAGACATAATAAGTTTATGTGAAAAGTTTGTAAACAGACCAATCGCAACAATACAAACAGTCAATTAAGAACTTCACATTTCACGAACGTAAAACCAGGAAGAAGACTCGCTATACTGACGAATGCTATTGTTAAATAGTTGACTTAATTATCGTGGCAAAATATCATAATTATTATATAATCGAATAATTAAAATAATTTATTTAGACTCAACAATAAAAAGCAGCAAAATAAAAAGAAAAGCTAATTTTTTAATATAAATTAACAATGTAAATATAAATTGTAATTTATATAATAGCTTTATAAATACAGGATAGTGTTGGGCACTTCTTGAAAAAAGCGATTTATCGATGTTTGCTTTTATGGTTTTTATGAAATGGAGGTTTTCAATTTTTTTGCGAAACTTTCAATGTGAAAAATTGCATCTAATTTGATCTTTTACATGGTAATTAAGATTAAAATATGGAATATTAAAATGAGTTATTGTAGTTTTTGATATGAAAAAATTTTGGTAAAATAATTCATCCATTCAAAACAAAATAATTTTCTCTACCTTTATTAAATGCATAGGTTAATTACAAATCATAGCCACATACTATCTGGAATGCATGACAAAAATACAGCCATAGATATATTTCCTAGTTTAATTCTATTTCTCTTCTCAGTAATAATTTGGCCAGGTTTTGGAGAACCGAGGTACCAACAACAATATTAGACTGTATATTAAATTGCTTATTGTATTGAAAAAAATTCAATAAATAACTTATTGTAAACTTGAAATACTTTTTAACCTTGGAATGAATTCTGCCGTGCAAAGAATGAAGGCAACGGTAGAGTTACTGTTGAATAGAGGTGAGCGATGCATCGATGTTACCATCGAAGACCGACGGTTTTTAACAATCGTTACGGCAACAATCGATAATTTTGACCACTCGATGGGTGATAATATTCCCAGTGAACATGATTTGTGGGCTGCGAGACATTCGAGTCTGAAGCAGAAGAATGCTTACGCATTCGGCGAGACTACCTATGGCTTGAACAGCAATCTTACAATGTATCTATAATGCACCATTATCTCCCCATAATCAAGACCCCTTAGAATTTTGGAAATTGCGCGGGAGAAACCTTAACTCCAATATTATTTTCGCTAGCTATTAAATATCTTACATCATCTGCAACTTCAGTACCAGCTGAACGCTTATTCTCAAAGGCTGGAAACACTCTTAATAAGAAGAGAGCTGTAATCAATCCAAAGCATTCTGAAAATTATTAATTTTAAATTCTCTACCTATTGACTTTTTGCATCAAGTTAATATGAGTAATTGTTAATTAGCAATTTTATTTATTTTCATTTTTAATTCGCAAAAAATTAAAAAAATAATTTATTTTTTTATAAAAATCGATATAGAACAATTCCATTGTTTTCAAAAACTATCGATGATGGTTGGAACCAACGATGATTCCTTCGATGATGGTTAGTGTAAGAGGATTCAGACAAAGTTAAACTTTTTTGATATCTGTTGAGATGTTGCTGTAAATTTGTAGTGTCAACCTGATTTGATTGCAAACACTTTCCAGTTTGTTCTTGGTTCAATCGATATTTTATACCATTCGCTTAGTTAAGAAAAGTGTAATTAATGCAATGGCCAACGGTGGCGTATCTGTAAGCTACGAAAATCGATGTTGGTGAATCGAAATCGAGAAAAAAATCGGTTCACTGAAATCGCGATTTATAGATAAATAATCGTCAAATTTACATTGATTAATCTATTTAAATCGATTTTTGCCCAACATTAATACAGAGGGAACGTGCAAAAGTTATATAGCTATATCAGTTATACATATTTTTTATTGTTTACTATATATTCTATAATATATATGTACTAACTTATATGCCCGACGTTGCCCGGGCTGTTTGTTTGATAAAATTTTGCACTATCTGAATGTTAATATGCTGTAAGAACACATGAAAAAGCATTAGAAATATAAGAATAAAAATTCATATTGAAATCCGAAAATAATTCTTTTATAAATGTTCGCAATGGAATTTTGTACCCGCATTGGGTTTACCCAGGAAAATTCGACATTGCATCCTTAACATTCTACAATATCTGAGATAAATAATTAAAAGGAATATGGATTTACTAATACAGTATGCATTCCATTGTGTTTAGGAACAATTTCTGTTCTTTGACTTTTCTTTAAATCCAAACTCACCATATGAGAATTCTAAACTAAAGAATCAAATGAAAAAACACCAAAAATAAAACATTTCTCAAATGTTGTGTACAATGTGAAAATACCCATTAAAATAGGGGTTTCTATTGCACATTTCAAAGTTGGCTTCCATACTCGAAAATGGCGTCGATTTTTGGAAATGGAATGCACATACAATCGACAATCGAACAGTGTAGTGTATCGGTATTAGTGTGGAACTTGAAACATAGCTTCCTTAATCTCATCCTTCATAAACATATTCCGAAGAAAATACACGGAACTAGAAAAGAAGCCTCATGTACCATTAAAGGTCATCCACTATACGAATGAAGAAAAATTACCTCTTCTTGATGGAGGGAAATTTGATTGACGATTGTCGGAGCTAGGAGTATATCATTTAATAAAGCCACAAAAAAGAAAAATCTATGAAGATGACATTATCAAGGATATGTATTGGATTACGGTGCCTTTTTCTATGTAGAGAATGCCAGACAGTAGATCATTATTATGATTTACCATAATAAGCAGTACGTTTTTCACGAGCTCTTGAACATGATTCCCAAGATGGGTTCATATTGAAGTCATTATGAATGGAGTAATTGCGAGCAATTCTCCGATCCAACTGTCCTTAGGGTAATGTTCTGGAAAGTTTGGAGTTCTTCCATCTTGTCTTGCAAACTGTATCCCAGACGGCCATGCCATATAGCAAGATGACACGAACAATCGCTTTGTATAGCAGTGTATTAAGCTAAACTTTGCTTTTTTGGTCTTGTTCATCGCATAAGTCACATGCATATTCCATGGTAGTTTTTAATCAATAACAACGCCAAAGTATCTATAATTATTAATTATCAACCCACTGTAAGTATTTGCCATATAACTTCAAGGAGTCAAGATTTCTCTTTGTCTTCTCGAAAAGCAACAGCGATTATATCATTTTTATCAATTTTCAGTCCTCTCTTAGCCCTGTTGGACTTTACAGTTATTCATTTATTTCCATCCGTTTGCGATTCGTACTCATTGGGTATAAGGGCTTTTCCGGAATACTATCCGTAGAAAAACAGCCTTAAAAAATCTATACAGGGTGTCCCATGTAACCTGTACCAGCGAAAGTCTGTGGACACCAATACCTATCGATTGAACCCCATGTATGTTCCGCGATTTTTTGTAGTTTTCGAGCTACGAATTCTTTTGTTTTATTTTCAGATTTTTTTAAATTTTGGACGGTTTTAGCTATATCTTTTTCTGTGAAGTGATTCTTTGAGATTTTCTTTGTTAGTATTATGGCTAGCATGTGTGTTCGTCTGTAACAACACTAAACATCAAAATTCTAACTACTACTAGCTCAGATTTTGATCACAAAATTAAAATTTCTGTTTGAGAGAAATTGTTACTTGATTTCAACTTGAAAAAAAAAAAAAATTACTTAACCCTGACTGAATAACTTCCTGATAATTTTAAAAACTTTATGGGTTCCTTAGCTCTCAAAATAACTCAAAAAAAGTTGGATGCAAGGAGCAGGTAGTGTTGAAAAGAGACAACAATAGGAATGACAAAAGCACGGCCTACGTTTCTCTCTCTAGGAACGCGCTTTTTTCTTTCGTCATCGTCAGTCGTGTATCGCCTACTCTTGCGCTCGCTCGTACGTTACTGTGTATTATTGGATTTTGTGTACTTGGCTTGTGTTTTGGACTTTGATTGCAAACCCTATTAACGACTGTACAGATGTATATATGTACTCTATAATGTGTATATCACATGCCATAACTTTTGAAAGGATTGACCTAGAGTAGGATGACCAGATATGATACTTGAAAAAAAGAGGACAGCAGGGCCGTAGTCAGGGGGGATAGAAAAATACTTTAAATTAGGAGTTTCAAATAAAAACAAATATAAATTCATTCAGTTTTCATCATCTTTATTATATTTCTCACTAGAGGTTATTGCATGCAACAAACCTTTATTTTGCAATAAAAACTGATAAAATGATGAACAATTCGTTTCCCTAAAATTACATTGAGTCATAACAATTGATTTCACAGTGTCAACTTTCAATCTATTTCGTTCTTCTGTCCATTGGGCATTAATTATTGAAAAAATTCTTTCTACATTTGCATTTTGGCCGGAATTGAAAATATAAATTGACACATTAACAACAATTTTGAATAAAATTCCTTATTTTTTAAATGTTTGAAATATTTGGTCCATTTCTCATGTGCTGAACCTTTCAAAAATAACTTTAGATTGCAAAACTGATCAAATAATTTATCTTCTTGTATGCTCATGTTTTTATTTTTGAAAAAACTAATAGAAGCTTGCACCTCCTCCCAAGTGGGTACTCGCTTTAAAGAATACCATTTTAAATTAAGGAAGGAGTCAAATGGTTTGATCCACAGCTTCAAATATTTTATACATTGTTCATAAACAAAAAGAAAATTTTTCTGAAATATTGTTGCTTGAAAAGGGGCACAATTTCTTAATATTTCTTTCACCTTCAGTGGTAGAAAGGATTCTGTAGATCGATTTTCTAAATTTAAAAGCACATCTTGCAATATTTCAATGACTTCCACGACAGAGTTGTCTTCCTTTTCAATTAACTTGGTTTTCTCGTTAAACATGAACATAATAGAATGTGTGAACCAAAGATATGATTCGTTCACACGATTTTCAAAAAACCTTTTCAATACTACTGGTGGATTATCAAGTGACAGAAAATATGATTTTAACCTATCGTATATTTTTAAAATCCTGTCTATTGCGCCATACAGAGAGAGCCATCTTGTCTTTGAATGGCATAAAAGTTTTTGATATTCTACGTCTGCAAAAGTGCAGAATTCTTTGAGAGCTTCTGTTCTGATAGTGTATATGGAAAAATAATTGTATATTTTAAAATAATACTCTCAATGTCTAAAGGTAAGGTGTCAATGCCGCTTTGTGCACAATTATGTAGTAAATGTGCAGGGCACCCAACACCTACCAATTTTTCAGAAATGGAATTTTTTAAATGATGGAATACGTTATTTTTTCCTAACCTGTTTACGCCTCCAAAATTGGTATTGCCAGAAAATGCGACAACATTTTCCAACAAATCATGTTTAATTAAAAGGTTTGTTAAAAAATCTGCAATGGTTACTGATTGCTCATTTTTCAATTCCGAAATATCTAAAGCACGAGCTGTTAAGCTAAACTGTACGTGGAAGTATTGTATCAAGACTGGAAATAATTTTATACTTCCATGATTGCTGGCATCCGTAGAAATACCTACAAAGTTAGCATCTTTGGCTTCATCCAACACTAATTTTAACGAATGAGGTGCCAAAACACCTGACACTATTGCCTCAGTCTTTGTTCGTGCTGACGAAAGCTTCTTGGCAATTTTCGAATCCGGCAAAATATTTTTTAACAACTCTGATGTGCAGTCGCACGAACGGAAACTGAAGTGGTGCATCACTGTATGGTATGCAAGAGTGCCTTCAGCATCTGATATCTGATGATCTTGTTTTGAAAATTTTTCCGTTACGAAATATGTCATTCTGCTGCACCTTGTATACGTTTTCGATGTTTTGCAGCTCCCAAATGCTGTTGAATATCACTTCTTCCCTTGTTGGCTATTGAGAAACTGACATTACACACTGTGCACATCAACTCGTTAACAGTTTTCCCCTTTTTCATTGCGGGGAACTCTTCTTGTAATTTATCATTGAATGCACACTTTCGTTTTGGCATTGCAAAGTCTAAAAAAAGAGATTCGTGTTTTAAAAAATAATTTAGAAGACGATGGTTTAAAAATTGAAAAATATCCACTCACAGGTATTAATCAGAGACAAATGAAAGAAAGAGACTGGCAGTGACCTCCCCTCTAGTGGTGCCTTCGCGCCGCCATATTGGGATTGGCAAGAAACAGCTGATCGCCCGAGACAATGCATGTGAATCAATCGATTTGGTTTGGTTTGGTTGGTATTAACGTCCTTTTCAACTTCTATGGTCATTTCAGGACAGGGTTATAGGGGCGGCAAATTTTGCCTCGCAAGGGTTCTGTAACGTGCAGCCGGCAAACGACTACACGGGACTAACATCTTTACTTCCCTTCCGAAGGAAATGCGTGATCTCAGTTCTCCCTGCGTGATTTTTTTTCTCCCTGAAAAAATCCTCGTCGTCCTCGCCCGGAATCGAACCCGCGTCCTCGGGCATCAGAGGCGATCACGCAACCACTGAGCTAGCGAGGCCGATGTGAAATAATCGCAAACAATTGCTTATTACAATATGTGGATTAATAAATTGATTATTTTATTGAATTGAGAATTATTTCTTCCTTTTTTTTAATTTAAAATTTTAAAATATTTGTCTTTTAAAAATTCGTTAGGCATTGAATCAGCTATTTGGAGTCATTAAAAGTATACGTTATCGTTAGTTAATGCAATAAAGTTTTTAAAAAAAAATCAGAAAACAGGCTATGCTTACTAATACTTCCAGAAATCATCTACAAAAACAGCTAAAATTACATTGAGAATATATGCCGCCTTAGGTTTTTGCCAATCGTAACATGGCGAATGCTGCACTTCCGCTGGCACCAGTAGCGCTCAGCGAAATGAATAGGGCACTGCCAGTCTCTTTCTTTTATTTGTCTCTGGTATTAATACGTAAAACTCAGTAGTCCTAAGTAAAGTAATGGTTACCTTTTCGCCTTTGCTAAGTCAGGTCGTCTGAAGACGTTTATAGCAGGCGAAGTAGGTGGCAGTTTGGTTAATGTGATATCTTGATAATCAATATCAAGAAACGTATGTTATACTAAGAGATAAGGAAGCGGCAGACGTAAGATAACAGTAAAATTAAATGTAACAAGTACAAAAGCCCCAACAGACCAGGCACTGAAGCATCTAGGACGCTCCCATCCATATGGTATATGGATGGGACTTTTGCAGTGGCCTGGTTCATGGTTTTGAACGCAGAGGCTTTTGACCTTGGGGCTTCGGACCTTACAGTAAGGGTAAAACGGGTACTTACGGTTAGAAGATCTGGGAGATGAGGCTTCGAAGGCTGGCAGATATCGTCTCTCGTTACGTCTTAGCTGGATTAGACTCAGAATGAATCTCCCTCGACAATCGATCAGTGTAGTGAAAAAGTAGTACGAGTGGTCCAGGAGCCTTTAACTCACTTTACACGCTCGCCCTAAAAGTAAACCAAATGAGGTACACTGACGTAGGAAAGAAGCCTGATGAACCTCTTTAAGTCATCCAGAAAAGAGTCCCTTCATGGTAGGGACGAGAATCGGATTGTGGATTGACGAATAGCGAGTCCGAAAAACTAGGATCTAGCAGATCCAGTAGTTGGGGAACTCGGCCTTGTTAATGTTCTCGAAATTGACATCCAAGATATGACGGGGTCTTCGAAATCTCAGGGAACCCCTTATAGTGAGTGAGTGGTCCAGGATACCAGCAACCAGGGTATTTTCATGATGTTCCATCTTGGGCAGCATGTTCCTGAGAAGTGTTTGAACATAGGAACCAATGTGGGTCATCCCCAGATCTTCATAGATAGAGAGACTGTTTAGTAGAGCAATGGACCGGAGGGTAACATTTTGGAAGGTCTGAAGATCTTTCCATCTCGATTTGCAAATGGAAGCCCAAACAGGCATACCGTGAAGTAAAATGGCACGAATCACTGCCTTGTATAACAAGAGTTTGTTGTCCACTCTGAGAGCGCTGTTTCGCCCCAGTAGCGCGATGAGACTAAACTTCGCTTTCTTAGCCTTGTTAAGCGAATATTGGACATGACCGTTCCATTTGAGCTTGGAATCAATCACAACTCCGAGGTACTTATAATTTTTAACCCACTCAAGCTTCCTACCATGTAGGATGAGGGGCCTTGGAGGGTTTTTGCGTTTGCGTGTGATGAACATGGCTTTACACTTGTTAACATTCAGCTGTAAGCGCCACTTAGAGAACCAGCTCTCACATTGGTGTAAAGCTTTTTGCAGACGGCTGATGACGTGGACTGGATTACGTGCCCAGGTTATGATGGACCGTCCTCAGCAAACAAGTAAAGATTGCACTTTGTAAACTTAGGAAAGTCGTGGATAAAGAAATTGAACAAGGCAGGCCCCAAGACAGAGCCTTGGGGAACACCAACATTAACATCAGAAGGGTCAGAAAAGGAGTCATCAACCTTAACCACGGCAGGTCCTGTTTGTCAGAAAGGAGCGAACCAAGGCCATCAGGGAAGCCACAAGTAATCATTTTATAAATGAGTCCATCATGCCAGACTTGATCAAAGGCCTTTTGAACGTCAAGAAAGATGATACCACCAAACATAGAAAGATTGAGAGGACCGTTCAAATCAGCAACAAGCCTCCATTCCTGGAGCTGACAGGAGTGAGCTGTGCGGAAGCCGAATTGCTCTTCACGAATAAGGTTGTTTGCCTCGCAGAAGTCGTTGCACCTCTTGAGAATAGTTCGCTCAAGGACCTTGGAGAGCACTGGCAGTAAGCTAATGGGCCTGTAGCTGATGGGAAGAGCAGGGCTTGGGAATAGTGAAGATGATTTAACCAGCAGTCATTCATGATCCTGGTGATAATGCAAACAACATTAAGACGCAAATTCTTCAGAGCACTGTCGGTGATGGTGTCGATGCCGGCTGCTTTTTTGTTTTTCAGGTGATTAATGGTGTTCAAAATTAGGATGAGTAAGAGCGCGCTGAGAGAATCCAAACTTGTCAATACTTCTTTGACTTCACCAGTAATATTAACCAGACAGTCCTCCTTGGGCGTATTGAATTGACTTTTCAATGAGTCAGCGATGAGTTGAGCCTTGTCCTGGTCACTGCTAAAAAATCGCTGCTTTCTGTAAGTAGAGGAGGTAGTTCAATGGCCCTGTTACTTTTAAGGGCCCTGACAGTATTCCAAAGAGAATTGTCTTGGACGGACAGACTCTTGATCTTGTCATTCCACTTTTGATTCCGTAAGTCCTGGATCTGCTCGCTGGCCTTCCGCGATAGCCTGTTGTATTTCGTCTTGAAATGCGGGAGCCTGGTACGTTGCCACAGTCTTCTGTAAGTATTTTTTTCCTGAATAGTCTGCCTGATGCGAGGAGGAAGCTCAAGATGGTCTGGCCGCTTGTAATCAACTGGAGAAGCACTAGCATCGGAAGCCATGAGAATGGTGCGAGTGACATTTTTGATATTTTCGTCGATGTCATTGCTGCTGTCTGGATCCTGATATGGAATGCTACTATCTTTTAGAAGTTCCCTAAAAAATTTCCAATTCTGCTTGTAACGAAGATTTACCCTCAGATCAATATTTATCTCCTCGAAATTTAAAGCAACAGGGAGGTGGTCAGATGATAAGGCATTCACTGTGTATATGTTGTATGGTTTGAAAAACCCCTTGAGGACAGCTATCTAAAACACATCACTGACAGGTGAGTGATCACAGCACGACAATCGACAATCGAACAGTGTAATGAAAAGAAAGACGCGAGTGGCCCAGGAGACAAGCTCACTTTGCACGCTCGCCCAAAGAGTAAACCAGAGGAGGTACATTGAACTGGGAGAGAAGCCTGATGAACCTCTTTAGTCCTCCAAACAATAAGTCCCAAGAAGGAAAGAGAGTCAGATTGTAGATAGACGAATAGAGTCCCCAAAAATCAGCAGGATCTAAAAGATCCAGTAGTTGGGGAAGACGGCCTTGCTAACGTCATCAAAGCAGACATCCAGGATATGGCGTGGTCTTCGAAACTTGAGGGGACCCTTAACAACGAGTGGATGGTCCAGAATACCAGAGTATTTTCGTGATTCTCCATCTTGGGTAGCATCTTCTTCATAAGTGTCTGGACAAAGGTGCCTATGTGGGCCATCCCCAAATCGTCATTTGAACAGAAATATGAACAGAAATAAAAATGCCGCCACCAAGATCAACAAGTTAATAACTCAGGTTCTGTAAAGCCTAGATTAATGCAATTTAGGGGAATAACAAGGTACATAAGACTGTGTATACCGTTAAAATTTGATTGAATTCCAACGAGAAGTTTCCGAGTTACACAGTCAAAATTGTGACAAGTGCTAGTTAGTACTCACAAGTGAACACGTACGTATTATGATGTTGAATGAGTAACTTGGAAACTTCTTGTTAGAATTAGATCAAATTTTAAAGGTATACACAGTCTTATGTACTCTGTTATTCCTCCAAATTTTATTAATCTAGGCTTTACAGAATCTGAGTTATTAACTTGTTGATCTTGGTGGCGGCATTTTTGTTTCTGTTCATATCTCAGTTATCGTTCATATTTGAACCCATGTTCATAGGACGTTTTGTGTTTATCTTAACCTATATAATACCCCCTTTAAGTATTTTACATTCGATGTAAATCACCCTGTAGATAGCGTGGTTGTTGGCAACTCTTCTGTCAAGTTGGGCAATGGATCGGAGAGCAACATTTTGGAAGGTCTGGAGTTCCTTCCACCTAGATTTGCAAATAGAAGCCCAAGCAGGCATTCCATGGAGTAAAATAGTACGAATCACAACCTTGTATATCAAGAGCTTGTTATCCACACAAAGAGCGCTGTATCGCCTCAGAAGTGCAATCAGACTGAACCTCGCTTTCTTTGCTTTGTTGAGCGCGTATTGGACTTGGTCGTTCCAGTTTAGTTTGGAGTCGATCATGACACCAAGATATTTATAGCTTTTTAACCAGCTCTCGCACTGATGTAAAGCTTTTTGGAGTCGAGCGATGACATGTGCTGGGTTTCGTGCCCAGGTCATGATGGACCCGTCGTCAGCAAATATGTAAAGGTTACACTTTGCAAACTTGGGGAAGTCACGGATAAAGGAGTTGAATAAGGCTGGCCCCAAGACAGAGCCTTGGGCTACACCAGCATTAACATCACAGGGTTCAGACAAGGAGTCCCCAACCTTAACACGAAAAGTCCTCTTTGACAGGAAGGAACGAACCAGAGCAAATAGATCGTCAGGGAACCCGTACGTAATCATTTTGTAAATGAGCCCATCATGCCAGACTTGGTCAAAGGCCTTTTGGACATCGAGGAAAACGAGACCACCAAACATAGAGAGGTTGAGAGGACCGTTTAAATCAGCAACGAGCCTCCATAACTGAAGCTGACAAGAGTGGCCTGGACGGAAGTCAAATTGCTCACTACGAATGAGGTTGTTAACCTGGCAGTACTCGTTGAACCTCTTGAGTAAAGTGCGCTCAAAGACCTTCGAAAGCATGGGCAACAAGCTAGTGGGAAGAGCAGGATCCAGTCCAGGTTTAGGAATGGTGATGATGACTGAGTCCTTCCAGGCACTAGGGAAATGGCCGCTAAGCCAGCAGTCATCCATGACCTTAGTGATGACGGAGATAACACTGGGAGGCAAATTCTTGAGAGCACTGTTGGTAATGGTGTCGATGCCGGCTGCCTTTTTGCTTTTCAGGCGCTTTATGATGTCCAATATCTCAGAGGTGCCAATGACATCAGGAGAGCCAAGAGCGCGCTGCGTGTGGCCATACCTATCACACACGTCCTTGACCTCACGAGTAATATTGACCAGATCATCTTCTTTGGGCGTAGAGAATTGGCTTATCAGTGAATCGGCCATAATTTGTGCTTTGTCCTGGTCATTGCTAACGAAATCGCCACGCTCTGTAAGCAGAGGAGGAAAAACAATAGTCCTGTTGCTTTTAAGGGCCCTGATCATACTCCAGAGAGAGTTATCCTGGACGGACGGACTTTTAACTTTCTCGTTCCAATTTTGATTCCTTAAATCCTTAACCTGATCACTTACCTTGCGGGATAGCCTGTTGTACTTCGTCTTGAAGTGGAGAAACCTGGTACGCTGCCAAAGTCTTCTGAAGTGTTTTTTTCGTGGATGAGTTGCCTGATGGAGGGAGGAATTTCCAGATGGTCTGGCCGCTTGCAATCCACCGGAGTAGCATTAGCATTTGTAGCCATCTTGATGGAGTGAGTGACCTTTTTGATATTTTCGTCAATGTCACTGCTGTTGATGGGATCCTGATAGGGAATGACTATCGTTCATAAGTTCTCTAAAAAATTTCCAGTCCTGCTTATAACGAAGATTTATTCTCAGGTCGATATTTATCCCCTCAAAATTTAGTGCAACTGGTAGGTGATCAGATGATAAGGCATTTGCTGTAAAAATATTGTAGGGTTTGAAAAAACCCCTTGAGAACAGCAATGTCGAGCACGTCACTAGCGGGTGAGTGATCACAGTAGTATGTATCTTCAAGAGGGCCAATAACGGAAGTGTCGATCCGATCTACCATGTACCTATAAAGTACCAAGCCACTTTGATTAGTGCATCTGGAGTTCCTGTGTGGATGTTTCGCATTGAAATCACCCGCCATAACGACTAGGTCTACGCTTGTTGGAACTCGAAAAAGCTTATGACAGAGTTTCTCGGGAGAAACTCTGGCAAGTCCTGCAAGAGTATGGAGTGAATGGGCAATAACTGGTTGCTATCATGTCTCTGTACGAAAGCTCTGAGATGTGTGTCCGGACAAAGCTCTGAGATTAAGTCAAGACCGTTGGTGCTGGACTCCTTCATGTGTGCGTACTATCGCCCCCCCCCCCTTGTTCATTATCTTTATAAACTGGATAGACAGGGAAAGCCGGGGTAATGAGCATATTTGTATGGGCGACTACTTGATGGAGAGGTTGCTCTTCGTTGACGACCTTGCCCTCCTAGGGTCTTCTCGCACTAACCTTCAGCATGCACTAAACCGGTTTGCAGCCAAATGTGAAGAAGCTGGGATGAAGATCAGTGTGGCTAAGACTGAGGTTCTGGTCCTTTCCAGACAGCCTGCTCAGTACGCTATCCATGTTAGGGGAGCCCCATTGAAACAGGTGGAGAAGTTGAAGTATCTCGGGATTGCATTCACGAGTGATGGGCAGTAGGGTAAATAGTTGGATGCTCAGATCGGTGCGGCAAGCTGTGTCAGACGTGAACTGTGGCGATCCGTGGTAACGAAACGTGAGCTGGATAACAGGACATGGCAACTAAGAAAACATTCTTTAATGATCAGTGGCTTGATCCCAAACTGCATCCTGAATTTGAAGGCTGGCTGAACAGTGTTCCTGATGACAAAGGAAAAGCGTTCTATAAAGTGTATCACAAAACATTTGCATTGAGTAACATGGGTCGACAGGCTGTTACATCACATGCTAAAGGGCCTTCGCACCAAAAATTCATGAAAGTTAAATGTTCTCATCCATCCCTGAAAACGTTCATTAAAGCAGCAGACCATACCTCAGCAGTAGCCTCTGAAGATACCAGAAAAAGGAACGAAAAAGAAACTGAAAAGAATCTCGCCGAATTGCCCAAAAGAATTGATTCATTTACTTGCAAGGATGATGTCACTCGTGCAGAGATTGTGTGGGCATTAAGAGTTGTGGCAAACAAAATGTCACTGTCATCATCTTCAACTATAGCAGACACGTTCAAACTGATGTTTCCAGACAGTCCTATAGCCTCACAATTTCAGTTAGGTGAAACTAAATGTTCCTATATGATCAATCATGGTTTGGCTCCGTATTTCCACGAGTTACTTTCACAAAGATTACGGACATGTGACGATTATGTAATCTGTTTTGATGAATCCCTGAACAAGGTTGCACAAAAAGCTCAGATGGATTTGTTTGTTAGGTATTTTGATGTGAACAACCAAAAAGTTGTCACCCAGTATTTTAATAGCTCATTCTTAGGCCGTGCAACAGCAGAACATGTTCTTGATAAATTCAATGAAGGACGGTTTCCGCTCCCATGTAAAAATATTCTGCAAGTTCGATGGATGGTCCCAATGTAAACTTAAGTTTTTTGAAAAAATTGAATTGTATAATGCATAATGAAAATCCTGATGGGAAGAAACTGTTAGACTTAGGTGTTTGTGGACTTCACGTTATCAATGGGGCGGTGAAAACAGGCTTGCAGGCTGCAGAATGGGATGTACACACATTTCTCCGTGATGCAGACTATTTGTTCAAGGACTCCCCAGCTAGGCGGGCTCAATATACGCAATTAACTGGGAGCACATCCTTTCCACTGAAACATTGCATGGTCAGATGGGTTGAGAATGTAGCTTGCCTAGAAAGAGCTTTGAAAATATTTGACAATCTTAAAGAGTTTGTTTTAAGTACTAATTTAAATCAAACGAAGCCATGTAAAAATGTTACTACAGCAACCCAAGATGTGTTTATGAAGTGTAAATTAGGATTTTTTAAAACAGTTGCCTTCCATTGTGAACCCTTTCTTAGAAAATTTCAGAGTCCAGAACCACTTGCTCCATTTTTGTACTCCAGTCTTCATGATCTCCTCAGGAGTCTACTAAATCGATGTGTAAAACCGGATGTGATGATGGCTTCAGACACTCCTGCAAAGCTTGTAATGATAGACTTAAATAATAAGGAAATATTAGTAGATGTAAGGAAGTTGGATGTTGGCTTCTGCACTGAAAAGTACCTCAAAGAAATTGTGAAAGCTTCAGAAAGAGAAATTATTGGTTTCAGGTATGACTGCCAGCGATTTCTTATTGCCACCATTCAAAAGATCGTTGAGAAAAGTCCTCTAAAATACAAAATTGTAAGAGGCATAACGTGTTTTGATCCCAATCTCATCATCACAAATCCACAACTGGGTCAAAGCAGGATTAAAATAGTTCTTCAAACACTACATGATTGCAATAGGATTACCGAAAACGTTGCCGAAAGGGCTAAGCTACAATACTCGTCTCTTTGCCTCGACTCGACAGGAGTTTTAGGAGAATATTTTCAAGAGTATATCAGTGACGATACGGTGAATATAAGACTGGATGCGTTCTTTGCGAATATTTTGAACAAGACTAAATATTCTGAGCTCTGGCTTGTAGTGAAATTGTGCCTCATATTATCACACGTTAATGCAGCTGTGGAAAGTGGGTTTTCCATAAATAAAACTTTGGTTGTGGAAAACCAACTTGAGATTTCTCGCATATCCCAAAGACAAGTGCACGATGCTATTCAATATTTTGGAGGCATACACAATGTGACTATAAATCGAAGAATGCTTCAGTCAGTCTGGTTTGCACGTCGGCGCTACCAGTCCTACTTGGAAGAAAAACGTCAGTTGAATGCTGAAGATTTTAAAAGAAAACCGGAAAAGAGGGTGATTGATGAAGAAATGAAGAAACTAGAAAGTAAAAAGAAGAAGATTAGACTGTGTGCCCAACAAGAAGAGGAAGCTATATCAGATAAATTACGTGAACTGAATAAAAAAAAGAGTATTCTGTAAAGCAAATTATGTAAGCTTCGATATGTAATAAAATAACGTAATATAATAGTTGTGTCTGAAAAGCTTTTGTGGAGACGTGTTTTAAAAAAATAATTACGATTTGGTCAGGGAAATGAGACCGTCGAAGTCAAGGATAGTCAGGGAAATGAGATACAGATTTTCTGTGGGAACCCTGAACAGCAAAATTAAAAATAATGACCTACATTATTTCAAATTTCCAACAGCTAAAATTTGGTGTCAAAAATGCAAATCAGCTCCAAAGATTTCACATTGCACATAAAACCGGTAATTTTCGACCAATATTGAAAAATGGAGCTATTCCATCTAAAAGTTTACGAAATGAGACTGAAGTAGCAAAAAGAGAACTCCGTTACGAAAAACGAGAAATAAGATTAAGAGCTTTACAACACCTTAAGGATTTGTCACCACCAAGAAATAAAGGTAATAAAAATGTACTAGGTGCGCAAAGAATTGTATGAAACATTAGGGTCATATTGTTTTTATTGAATATCAATACACTGAAAAAAATTTACAAAACTATGTTCAGATAAAAAGCCAGTGTTGAATAAATAAAAATCAATCAATCAATGTTTGACAAGAAACCAACCAAGAACTGTGGATAATAAACATAATGGAAGAAAAAGAACCTCTTGTCCACAATAAAATAGTGTTTTTAATAATACATATACTTATTTCGGTCCCCCTGTGACCATCTTTCAGTTAGTGATGGGCGATACTTCGGTATCGAGTATTGGGTATCGAATATTTGTCAGTACCGAATCCCAGAGTATCGAATATTTTATAACATTCGATACTTTCGGAAATTTCGTATTCGATACCAAAAACTACAGAGCAAAGATGGCATACACCGAGGACCCTAGTAACGCTGATTTTGCAGGCCTTAATAAGTCAGCGCTTAAAGTTAAGTCGACGCAAATCTTGTTTTTGCAACCTACATGTCGAGCTAGGTACTGACAAACAACCAACAGAATGATGCCTGGATGGGCTAAGTGTCTGCTTCATGATTTGCTTTTAGGTTAGGTCCCCGGATGAGTAATGGCACAGTGTGGCTGTTTTTTAATCACCGAAGAATAATTTTTATAAAAACTCTATATGTTCAAAAGAGTATTAAAAACTAATAAATATTTCACAAAATTACTACATTTATCTGCCTTCTACCTTTCAGTAAAACTTTTTGGTTTACACGTATTTATCAAAGTGTAAAAGCAGCTGACAATATACGCCATGAGCAAGATAATTTGATCCAGAGGTGTATAAATTGAAACAACATGGACAGACAAGGTGGAATTCTACGTATTGGCAAAGAGATTCTTTGCTCTTGACACCAAGAAATAAATGGCTGTATCAACTCTCCTGGATACACGATTTAAACGAATCCACATTGACGGATCCAACAGGCAAAAATTTGACGCGTAATATTAAAGATACCCAAGATGATTAGAGACGGGTTTCCTCCTTATTTGATTTCAATGGTGAAATCTTTTCTTATCAACAAGTTCTATCAAGCTAAAATTGGCAAAAATCTAAGGTAGAGGCCGGTGTTCATTGCAAAATATCAGTGCAGTCACTCGTGCTATAAATGATGCTACTACTTCAAGTACCTCAACTGCTGATAGGAAGCGCCCCGAGCACCTCGACCTCCCTCCTTACATCAGACGACTCATTCTTGAAAGGAATTCCTATAGAAGACTATGGCAGCGCAAGCGACTACTCTTTTTCAAGAAGAAGTACAATAGGCTTTCTCGCAAGGTCCAGGAAGAGGTTACACTTCTACGAGCACAAAGGTGGAGTGAAAAACTGAAATCTTTGTCTGTCCAGGACAACTCACTCTGGGGTACTGTAAGGGCCTTGAAGGGTAACAGGCCCATCCAATTACCGCCGCTGCTTGCAGACAATGGCAACTTCGTCACCAGTGACGGGGAAAAGGCTCAACTGATTGCGGATTCCCTGAAGATCCAATTTACCACGCCTACTGGGACCAACCTGGACAGTCTCTCAAACACTCAGCTTGTGAACAATGGCTGTATCGCTTACCAGTGCATCCATCGTGTTCCTACCCCTGAGGATGTCATTAGTATTCATGAAATCTCCGATATCATAAAGCGACTTAAAATCAAAAAAGCAGCAGGTATTGATTCCATCACCAATAGTGCTCTGAAGAACTTGCCTCCTAATATTGTCTCAACTATTACCAAAGCCATAAATGACTGCTGGAAACTTGGTTACTTCCCCGACCAGTGGAAAGAATCCGTCATTGTTACCATACAAAAGCCAGGTCTTAACCCTGCTCTTGCTGTCAGTTACAGACCCATAAGTTTACTACCTATGTTGTCCAAAGTCTTCGAACGCGTCATCCTAAGGAGATTTAATGCTTTCTGTGTGGCCAACAATCTTGTTCGTGAGGAGCAATTTGGTTTTCGATCTGGACACTCCTGCCAACTTCAGATCTGGAGGCTTGTTGCAGATCAAAACACTCCTCTAAATTGTGCAAAGCACGGTGGTCTTGTCTTCTTGGATGTCCGGAAAGCTTTTGATCAAGTTTGGCATAACGGACTCATATTCAAGATGATTACTTATGGTTTCCCTGACGATCTGATTGCTTTGATTAGTTCCTTTCTGACGAACAGGAAATTTCGTGTTAAGGTTGGCTACTCAATGTCAAACCCTTGTGACGTCAATGCTGGTGTTCCCCAAGGCTCTGTCCTGGGCCCTGCATTGTTCAATTTCTTCATCCACGACTTCCCAATCTTTACTAAGTGTGAGCTATATCTGTTTGCTGACGACGCGGCCATCATGACTACCGACCGCAATCCCGCTCACGTCACATCTCGGTTACAAAATGCCTTACATCAGTGCGAGAAATGGTTTGCTAAGTGGAGACACGAACTAAACGTGCAAAGCTATGTTTATTACCAAGAAACTTCGGAAACCCCCGAAGCCTCTCCTTCTTTCGGGTAGAGAGCTCGAATGGGTGAAGAATTACAAATACCTCGGAGTGGTCATAGATGCCAAGCTAAATTGGGGTGACCACGTCTCCTATGCTATCAATAAGGCTAAGAAGGCAAAGTTCAGCCTGGTCGCCCTCCTGGGGCGAAACAGCGCTCTTGGAATAGATAGCAAATTTTTGCTATATAAAATGGTAATCCGGACCATTCTGTTATATGGTATGCCTGCCTGGGCCACAATATGCAAGTCTAGATGGAAGAACCTGCAAACTTTCCAAAACATTACCCTGAGGATCATCGCCCAACTGGACAGGAGAGTTGCAACAAATACTTCCCATTGCTGAAGATTTTGATATACCTCCTATTGGAAACTACGTACAGGAGTCGTTGAAGAAGCTTCTTCCGAAGATCAAGGACCACCCTAATCCTCTGGTTGCAGATATTCTGGATCACCCGCTCACTTTTCGAAGTTTACTCAGGCATCGCAGGCCTCGTCATCTCCTGGACATCAACTTCGAAGACATCCAAAATGCTATTTTTCCAGACTACTGGATCTCCTAGCTCCTTCGTGTCCCTCGTCAATCAACAATCTGCTTCACACAGCGGTCACAACAAATCTACTACGAAGGGTAAAAACACAAAATGTAAGGCTAAACTGTCTGTGCGAATCTCTTTCGTAAACCGAAACACCAGAGCTAAAGACATTTATACGAAGGTGAGCTGTTTTAAGTTATTTTAATAAAGTGGCTTATGTATGTGTATTTTTATATAGCAGTCGTGGCTTATTTATGAATATAATTATATTTGAGTTTTAATTAATCAACTTAAGTTTATCTTCTTTTAACAAACATATTAAGTGTCACCTGTTTTTAGGAAAATATTAATTTGAGTTTAATAAATCAGATAGGAATTATTTATGTAAATTAGTTTAACCCTTTGCTTGTGTTCATATGTACTACTTTCAAATTTTAGCAATATTTATTGTCGGCTGAAACAAGCTTATTGTATTTTTATTTAATTTTAAAATGTTTGCGTTGCAATTTTGTGTTTAATCCTCGCAACCGTTTTTTCATTCACTTCGTCCACTGCTACAATTCATCAAGAATCCAATGCATGTACGTAAAGCCACTTCGTTTATAAAATGTCCAATACGCTCTACATAATATAAATATGTGTTGATGACATAATTATAAAATATTTGTTTGTTTTCTTTTATAGATTGGTATGCCTGCAGTGATAAAGATTTTAAATCAACATAATCATACCATTCATACTGCAGAGGCTCTCTCTCATGTGCCACCAACTTTAGAAACGAAAAACAAGTTCGAAGACTATTTTAATGCAGGAATGGGTGTTGCTGAAGCACTGAAGGCTCATTATGATTATCTGACGCTTGCAGAAGGTGCTACAGAAAAAACATTGGCAAATTCTTCGCTCAATCCAAAGTCGACAACTGTTAGATGGTGGTATGATAATTGGCGTAAGCTTCACCTAGGTCCTAGATCAGGAGATATTTTTGAGGTATCTGAAAAGTACCAGATTTTGTGAATAATATTTACTTTATGTATTACAAATCCATATTGTTTATACAAACCTCGTATTTTCAGGTTCTAAAAGAAAAGATTAAAATATACGAAGAAAATGGAGTCAAAGTGATTTTTGAAAAAAACCCTATCGCTATTGTGATAATAACTCCAGTTATGATGCGTGCTCACAATCTTCCGCTTTCGAGTAAAATTGTATTTATGGACAGCACAGCTTCCTGTGATGCTGAAAACCATGCAATCACCTTTCTTTTAACGCCATGTGCTGCTGGTGCTGTTCCTTTGGCAGTGTTTCTGACATCTGGTCAACATACAGTTGACTATGAAACAGGGTTTAGATTGTTGGAGAAAGCCCTTGGAAGTAGGCTATTCGGAGGGCAGAGATATCCAAATGTTTTCTTATGTGATGAAAGTGAAGCTGAGAAAAACGCCATTCAATCTTGTTTCCCTCAGAGTAAGTGTATGCTGTGCATATTTCATGTAGCTCAGGCTGTTTGGCGATTGCTTTGGGATTCTAAGCATGCCATTGAAAAAGATGATCGAAAAATCTTGATGCAAGAATTCCAAGCCATTCTGAGAAGCGTATGTACAGAGGAAGCGGACGATCAATATCGAGTAGCCTCAAATTCGCAAACGGCAAAAAAATATAAACTTTGGGTAAAATATTTAGAAAATTATTGGCAGTTTCGACATCGATGGTGTTTAGCTTGGCGTGGTGCAGAAATGTATGGCAACCACACAAACAATTATGCCGAAATTACTGTTCGTTTATATAAAGATATAGTATTGTCTAGAAGCAAGGCTTACAATCTGATTGCGCTTGTAGACTTTACTTGCACAATCATGGAGCTATATTACATCCGCAGATTACGTCTCTTTGCAAATGGAAGAGTTCCTGCTCCTCGCCTTCTTTTCGAAACCCAATTAAAACAAGCAAAATACTTGTCAGATAAAGCTAAAATCATTCAGGTAAGTTTTAACTTTAGTTTTAGGCTTTTTTTCGGATACCACAACCAAGAGATTATTAGGCATCTCACATATTAAAATATGAAATTGTTTATTTTTTTCAGGTAACGGAATCTAGTTTTACAGTGCCTAGCGAAGATGGAGATTGGCTATATGATGTCGATATTAGTACAGGAACATGTACATGTTCGGCTGGGAGACATGGAAAATTTTGCAAACATCAAGCCGGAATCTTGAAACATTTCTCTTTAGTAAGCCCAAATGCACCAGGAATTAGTTCTGAAGATAAACATCGTATGGCAATGCTAGCTTTAGGAGATGCTGCTGAATCTTTATCATTTTACTTGCCGCTGAGACCTGAATATTCATCACTGATCCCACAGCTACCGACATTTGAAAAGCCTATTTCTCCTGACTGTGACAGTGAACGTTCTGAAGCAGAACACAGTCCAGCATCAACAACGAAGGAAGCTAAAAGCGATGAATTGAACAATAACAAAGAAATAGACTCCGTCGATAAAAAAGTTGACAGCTTTCTGTCATTGTTTAGAGAAAGGCATTCTAAGTTTGGTTCATCAGTGACTTCAATAGAAAAAATCTTAAAAAAACTTGAACGTGTCCAAAATTCAAGTCAATGGGAAACTTTTCTTGCTACTCAGGGATGTACAGTAAGAACCGCACATCGTGGAAGTATTCATGTGCAACCTACCAGTTTGAGCCGTAGAAGACCTGGCATCACACGAGGTGCAAAGCGTTTGCCAGGTGGAAGACCTCCAACGGGAGAAATTCAGCAGCAAAGAAAGAGGCCAAGAAATTTGATAAAAACCATATTAATAAATCAACCGAACGCCAAGCCACATGGTAAAGGACATTAGCTATATAGTACATTATACTGGCTCTTTTATGCAAATAAAATTGTAAATTCTCATTCAAATTTTTAACATTTTTTGTTTGTTCATTGAAATAGTTGAAAGCTTTTCCAATTGTGCTTTCATTTTAACTAATTAAAAAATTATAACGGTGATTTTTATAACAATTTATAGTTAATACTCTATGTAATATTTATCTTTAACAAAGTCCCCAAAACTTAAAAAAAAATAACAGATAAATTTTATTTTTTCATTTTAAAGATTATCTAAATAATTGAATAACAATCAGATATTAGTCAATTTTGTATTATCGAAAAGATGTTTCGAAAACTAAAAATATTTTTAATGCAATAGGCGGACATTAAAAGAAAATTTTCTTAATGCTCAAAATGCTGGTGATTTTTTTAGTAATGTTTACAAATGTTTATTTGTTTTTAAAATAATTGAATAATAGTACAATTTGTTTGAAATAATATCTTACTATTTTAAACGTACATTATTATATATTAAAAATTATTTATATTCGTATTTAAATTTACATACCCATATGCGAAACAATAATAAATATTTTGCATGATTACAACCGTTTGAAAGCTTTCAATAAGAGACGCTCCACTTTTACGTGATGCGGTGCGCTTGCCGGCATAGCTTCATCCCCTGTTGCCCAGACAATGTATGTTCTACAAACATGCCGCCGGGTTATCGGCTAGTAGAATATAAAACAGCTGACCGTTAAGAGAGTGCGACTTCAGTCAACGATGTTATCCGTTACGTCTCTAATGTACACCATCTAAGAGATGCCAGCTCAATGTGAAACCGTGTCCAGATTGCACTTTCATCGATCGAATGTGGAATACACATAAAAAAAAAACCCTTTCACAAACAATAAGAGTAAAATAATTCTTCAACTGAAAGTACTCTTTGTCAGATTTGTATTTAAAAAATTGGTTATTTGTTCACTTTAGATGAGACACCCTGTATACAAATTGACTTGTTTAATATTCGAAAAGATACAATAAAAATTCATTTATGAAAAACCGTAAAATAGTCTTTTCAAATGCTGTGCTTTAATGTCGTCGTACTGCTTGCTCCATCTGTTGCCTTGATAACTGAAACTGAAAAATTGCCGCCTACTTGCACGAAAAAAACCCCCCACGGGGATCCTCCATTATTTTTATCATAAAAGTGTAATAGAAAAATTCATGCTATATGGAGACTGCTTAAAGCTGAACACAGTAATATTATAGTAAGGGATCGTCCATAAACCACGTGGCCAAAAAATTTGCATTTTTACCCCCCCCCCCTGTGGCTACGATGTGGAAAATATTTAATCCCCCCTAAAAACCACATAGTCATTGGCTCATCCCCCTCCGTTTTTTAAAGTATTAAAGAGGGTTCCTGATCGTCACACTTCATTTCGTCATAGCCATTTTTGGTCCCATTCACTTCGTCCCAAGATTATTTTTCACTCAGTTGACTCGAGATATTCAGCTCGCCGCATTTAGTTTGATACTCACAATGCAACATGTCATGGGTACACTTGAAATAACTTGGGGGTGAGAGAGGGGGGGGGGGTTAATAGTTCCCAAAGCAAAACAATGTTTTAGAACGTCTAAGAGTTAGTGGTAAAGATATAAAGGAGATAATATCTCATTCAAGGTACGGGAATTTATGATATAGTTCAAATTTAATGAAATATATACGTACATTATACAATAAACCGAAATGTACCTATCTTAAGTGCTCCATTATCCGTAATGATTATTGCATCACCCGTAACGCTTTTTTGGGTCGGAACATTATGCTTAACTAGCAGAAGACCCGGCGTTTCCCGGTGCGACGTTTCACGTGTTTGTTTTGAATATTTAAACTTGTTAATTCACAGAGGTGAGTTTTTGTGGACTCTATAATACATTTCGTGATGGTCTTTTGAGATATAGGTTCTTTATTAGTGATTTACCTATAGATGAGATAGCTTTTAGTGTTTTATTTGTAATGAGATCTACAATTGAGTTATTAGTGTTTTTTTATAAATATGGATAAATAAAATTTTGTCAACGAGTTGTTAGGTAGAGGGGGTGTCAATGTAGAACGGAAATAACGATCTTTGTGACTTTTTTGTGACTTGAAATAATTTTGGTCTTTTGCATAATTGATGAGGTGATATTATTCATCGGTTGATTGAGTATGTCTTTCATGAAGTTGAGAATTGAAGTTTATTTGTTGAGTAAACGTGATTTTTGAGGGATTTTATTTAAATTTTCTTGGCTAAAGTGAGGCCGGAAATTGAGAAACTATAAGAGGATGCTCTGTGCAAGGAGGGGGGGGGGGGGCGTGAGACGGTTTTTCCCCGAGTCCCTGTGATGCCGGTGGGATGCGACGCTCCCACTGGATAGCAGGACTCGTTAGCGTTATAATCATGTTTTTGGAGGGAAATCTCTTGGAACCGACTAGCTGGTATATGAAACCTCTCATATTACTAATAGTCAACTCATCATAGAGCAGAACCTTCCTTTTACATCTTATTTAACGAGGGATGTCCACCACTATCGAATTATGGAAATTCAGGGTGAGATAGTTGGCGAACTTTAATGTTGAGGAATATGGTTCCGAATCTGATATGCAATGACTGAAACTACATTCATTTGGGTAGCAGATAATTAATGGAAAGCTTCTTCTCCTCGCATTTTCTTCAAGGGTCTCACCACATGATTATTAAGTATGAAACATATTTTGAATATTAGCCTAAGTGGCATTTTAAGTAGTGACATCTTAAGTAGTGACATTTTATGTAGTGGCGTTTTAAATATTGGAACAATAAGAATTAATGCAGATGTGAATGTGATTTGGATATCTACTGTGATACAGATGTTATGCAAAGATCCCCCTAATACAAAGTAAAATGAGAATTAATATTGATGCTGGTGAATTTTAAGAATGAGCAATTCTACAGTCTGTGAGAGTGAGACGACTTCTAAGAGGAGTAATACAATTTTGCAAGTAAAAGGAGAATGCATTGTGAGTCAACACGATTTGAGAAGGCAACCGAGATTCTTCAAGCTACGAATCAACTACATTGGATTGAGTGTAGGAATTTGTCGAACTCTCCTTAGACATTTTGAGAGAATCTACGAACTCATAAGGACATTGATCCGAATTCCTCTCTCAAAGCACAACGTTTGATCTTCAAGTGAAATGTATGTGTTTTAATTTTCCTCTTGTGAAAATTCAATGCAGTGTTGTAGTGCTTTTGGATAAATAAGATTTTTGTGTGTTGTGATATTACTATTGTGAATATAAGACTTCAGACTGGCGACTGTTTTGTAAGTGATGAAATTTATTTGAATTTGCTAGATATGTTAGAAAATAGAATTATTTCTTGAATTCTGAGTTTATTGATAGATAATAGTTAAGGTTTTGGTGGGACCCATTCAGAGTGGTCACTTGAGCACAAAGCATATTGAAATTCTTGGATAGTATTGAGATTTTAAGGTTTGCATTTAAATAAGAATAATATAAGTTATTTTTGATTATCTTAATTTAATCAAGCAGCTGCATTTTACAATTATCTTGAATATAGTCATTTTGAGTAGTTAATTAATCTTTAGAAGTTAAGGTCATTTACGTTTATTACTTTTCTCCAATTAATAATTTTTCTTGAAATAAAGATTGATTTTGTTGTGACTCTAACACTTTGCCTACTTATTTCTTTTGAAATATTTCACCCTTAAGCACCTTTAAAAAAATAACGAAAAGTTTTATTTTTCCGAACCCGACAAATTGGTTGTTGATTACTTAGTGGAATTTATTACTGATCTCTGCCTGAGATTGAGCTAGCCGTAATATGGGGCAAGATATGTAGGAGGGTGTCACAATGGCACCCAAAATATAAAAAGGGAGGTAAACATTTTAATCAACAGAACCAATGTGTCACACCAGGATAATTACACTTGTAGGTAAACAGAACAATCTCAGACCCTGTGTTTAAATTATAACTCAAAATTGGTTAAATAATAACTCAGCCATTACAACACAGGGCGAAGGGACTAACCATTCTACGAAAAATCCGAAAAACAGGAATTCTAGGTGAAAATCGACAATCGAACAGTGAAATGTACATTTCTTCGGGTGGGACGAAAGCAGTGCTTTCACGAAGCTCACCCTACCAGAATAAATTCCACATGAAATACACTGAAATAGGCAAGAAGCCTAACTAACCCAAAGAGGTCTTCCACATTATGAAAAAATAATAAGATGGACGATTGTCAGAAGATTGGGAGATGGGGCGGGGGTGGGTGGTATTACATCTTCCAATAATCCGGGAAGGAAACGTTGCCAGTGTCTTCGAAGTTGACATCAAGAATATGCCTCGGTTTTCTATACTTTGTATGCCACTTCATTTCTATCAGGTCGTTTAGTATTCCAGCCACCAGGCCATTGTCATGGCTCTTCATCGTCTGCACCATGTTCATCAGGAGATCTTGCACACACTTATCAAGGTGTGTCATGTTCAGATTCTAGGTGATATACCGGGACTTTATTTAAACTCATCTTGACTTGCCTCAGATTAAAACAATGTCCGTCTTCACCACCACGGAACATCACTGGATACTTTGGACCCAACTTTTTTTTGCCCTTGACGTAGAAGCTCGTATACCCTCTTGCTCTATTCGAAAATCCCGTTGTTCAGATGTTTCCAATGTCCGTATAGCCTTTTCTGTTTTAGCTGCAGAGTTTCTCTGACCAATACTCGTTCTTTCTCTTTCCTTTCCAGACATAAATTTTTGTCAGTCCTGGACGTTTGATAGGGAGGTCAAGGGAAACACGTGTGACTCCTTTGCCTCCTCAATAGACGCTGCCTTATTTATGTCCTGTCACTGTATCACCATTTTATGCTCATTATTAATGATTTTTGGAAACGAACATTAAATATTAGCATCTCAGTTTCCAAAATATTCACATTCACACAGAATATAGTCAAAATGTATTTTATGAAATGTTAGGTTCTGATGTGCTAACAAATAAGCTAGGTGTCACGTGCAGGAATGGAGCGCAGTGGAAATAATCTAAATGTGCTTAAAAAAGACAGCAATGTAGGCATATTAAATTTTGCTTAAAGTTTTTATTGAATAAAACAATAATTATTACACTCTTAAATTTCAGAATAGAAATAAAAGAGCAAAACTAGACAAACAGTCTAAAAGGGGGGAAAGTCCTCTATCACGAGGATTCTATCCCAGGAGCTCAAAGATAAATGACTCCTTTACATTAATAGTCATAATTGGGAAAAACGGTCAATTGCCGAGATACCGTGAAAGGTTTACTACCCACATAAATGGGCACATAGAGACTCTTGACAAAACGCAGGCTGAAGCGAGAAGCCTAGTTTTACATAAATTCCTTCACATTTGTGGCAAAGACGCGCTGGGGGGGCAAGAAAGGCCAGCTCAAGCTGAACCTGAAAGAAATAAAGAAAAATACTTTAATTAGAAGAAAACGCCAACCCCCGGCTCAAAAATTAACAACATAACAAACAACGCTGCTTGAGAGGCCAAGGCGCTGCGTGATTCATAGAGCAAGAGAGAGTTAAAAATACGTCGTCATTTGCACGACAGCCAGCTTACCTCCGAAATCGGTACAGGGCACCTAATCCGTCAGAAACGTATGAAGACAGCCCCCACGGGGCAATTACGGTCCAAAGCTCGTCCTCCTGGGCTGCGGTTCCACCTTCCACGTGGACGGCGTCGTCCGTCAAAGGTACAGGGAGGCTGGTCACCACCACCAAATTTACTAGGACGACTGGACTCGGGACAGCATACAGCTGCCAGTCGATTCCGTGACGAAACCCCTTTATTAGCAGAGGAAGAAGAAACGTCTTCTCCGAAGAAACTCGATAACGGGCCCGCCGTTCAGTTCTCCGTCCACAACGTTCTCCCTGGAGAGCGACGTGGTTTTCCTCGACGAAAGCTCGCGCCGGCTGCACGAGCTCCTCTGAAGACACTGAAGATAAAGAAATAGGCACACTCACATTAGTGTTGCGCGCAGGCTGCTGCCACTCGCCTCTTTCCAAGGGCTTCGACGACTCCCGCCGACCGCTGCCGTTTACGCACGTATCTTTTCTCCAATTCGTTCTCGAAACCACACTCGCTGGCTTCGTTTGCCAACAACACATGGAGCTCTCCTTCGAACACCCAGTTCTTTTCCTGTTCACTCGCGGAACCTCTGTTCGAGCTCCTCTTCCGTCGGCTGGCTCCTTCTCTCTCCTGGAATCACTCTCCACGTGCGCCCGCCTCTCAAAGTTCGCGCGCCCACGCAGATTCAAACCTCTTCGGCTTCCCCTTTTTCGGCCCCGCCATCTGTTGACAGTACGACGCTGCACATCATCACTCTCACAATTAATAACTAGCAAAGGTACCCGGCGTTGCCCGGGATAATTACTTGGATGTAAACAGAACAATCTCAAAAAATTAAATTAAATTTTGCAATATCTTAAAAATAAACACATGAAAATGTTTAGAATTAATAGAGTAAAAATTCTTAATGAAAATTCGAAAAAAATCTTTTTAAAGGCTCACAATGGCTGGACCTCTCCAAGGATGCCACTGCTATTTTAAATAATTTCTTACTCACGTAATCTTACCTTAGATGTATACTTAGTGTTGTTGCAATTCCCACTCTTCTCTCGATGTGTTGAAGCAAAATTTGGCCATTCATCACTTTGTGCAGTCTAGCGGTCGCCGATTCTTCTATTTACTTGCTTCCCATTTGCTCAAGGAGTGCTTCCTCTGTCGTGTTTCCACTCTTTCTCAATAGTCTGCTAACTCTCCATTATCTCCATTTACTGATCATTTTTAAAGATTTTCAAGAAATTGTTAAGTACTAAGAACTCTGTTTTCTAAGAAAAGCCTGAATAACAGGAATTCTATGCATTGTTACAAATTGAAACTTATCCATATTGCATCATCATTTTATGTTCATTGTTATAATTCTTGGAAAGGATTGCTTTATCATTGCATCATCATTTTGAGCTCATTGAAACCATTGTTGATACCTATTGTTGCACAAACTTTTATTTGCATTGTTGGTCATGAGATATATATTGTTGGTCCGTGCAGAGTGTTTGTGAATTGCGTGTTGATACCATTGTTGCAAAAACTTTGTCTTGCATTGTTGGTCATGCGATATTTCTCATTAATATGCCCTGCTATAACCATGAATATCGATTTTTTATCAATAATTATTATTTTTTCGAAATCTGAAGTAGACAGTGACCTTCCTCATGCTTTGAAGGTCATGTATGCGAAATTTCATCAAGATCGGAATAAAACTGTAGATTTGTATAAAAAACATACAAACAAACAGACCCACAAACATCCTTTTTTATATATATAGACTAGAAGAGGTACCCGGCGTTGCCCGGGATAATTACACTTGCACAAACTTTTCCTTTCATTGTTAGTCATGAGATATATATTGTTGGTACATGCAGTGTGTTTGTGAATTGCGTGCTGATACCATTGTTGATACCTATTGTTGTACCAACTTTGCCTTGCATTGTTGGTCATGAGATATTTCTCATTAATATGCTTTGCCATAACCATGAATATCGATTTTTTATCGATATTTATTATTTTTCCGAAATCTAAGGTAGACAGTGACCTTCCTTATGCTTTGAAGGTCATGTATGCGAAATTTTATCAAGATCGGAATAAAACTGTAGATTTGTATAAAAAACGTACACACAGACCCACCCACAGACAGACCCACAGACCCACAAACCTCCTTCTTTATATATATAGAAGACTAGAAGAAGTACCCGGCGTTGCCCGGGATTATTACACTTGGGATGTAAACAGAACAATCTCATAAATTAAAATAAATTTTGCAATATCTTAAAAATAAACACATGAAAATGCTTAGAATTAATACAGTAAAAATTCTTAATGAAAATTCGAAAAAAATCTTTTTAAAGGCTCAAAATGGATGGACTGCTCCAATAATTTCTTACTCAGATAATCTTACTTCAGATCTACACTTGATGTTGTTGCAATTTCCACTCTTCTCTCGCTGTGTTGAAGCAAAATTTGGCCTTTCATCACTTTGGGTAGTCTAGCGGTCGCCAATTCTTCTATTTACTTGCTTCCCATTTGCTCAATACAGCACGGAGCTAAAGGTTTGCTTTCTCTATCGTCTCTCACTCTTTCTCAATAGTCTGCTAACTCATTATCTGCAGTTACTGATCATTTTTAAAGATTTTCAAGAAATTGTTAAGTACTAAGAACTCTCTTTTCTAAGAAAAACCTGAATAACAGGAATTCTATGCATTGTTACAAATTGAAACTTATCCATATTGCATCATCATTTTATGTTCATTGTTATAATTCTTGGAAAGGATTGCTTTATCATTGCATCATCATTTTGAGCTCATTGTTATTAGTGAATTGCGTGTTGAAACCATTGTTGATACCTATTGTTGCACAAACTTTTATTTGCATTGTTGGTCATGAGATATATACTGTTGGTCCGTGCAGAGTGTTTGTGAATTGCGTGTTGATACCATTGTTGCAAAAACTTTGTCTTGCATTGTTAGTCATGCGATATTTCTCATTAATATGCCCTGCCATAACCATGAATATCGATTTTTTATCAATAATTATTATTTTTTCGAAATCTGAAGTAGACAGTGACCTTCCTCATGCTTTGAAGGTCATGTATGCGAAATTTCATCAAGATCGGAATAAAACTGTAGATTTGTATAAAAAACGTACACACAGACCCACCCACAGACCCACAGACCCACCCACAGACAAACATCCTTCTTTATATATATAGATAGATGTTGCTAAATTTAATTTAATTTTTTGAGATTGTTCTGTTAACCTACAAGTGTAATTATCCCGGGCAACGCCGGGTACCTTTGCTAGTATCATTTAAGGAACGAATTCATGTATATTTATCATTTACATTCAAATTTGTTATCTTTTCAAATATTTCATTACTAATATTTTCTTTTGGTAAAATTTGGTAATATTTTATTTGGTCATTCCTGATAAAATATTGGTACAAATGCCAATCTCAATCTGTTGTAGTCTTACATTTCATTACTAACGTCAATTAAGGGATCATTCATAAAATACGTTCGCCTGACAGGGAGGGGAGGATGGGAATTTCGAAACTGTGACAAAATGAACGGTTAAATAGGGGGAGGGGGTATAGAATAATGTACGTTCGCCTAAATATTTTTAATTATTCGCCTCGGTCTATGCAAAAGTGGTCGTGGCTCTTTTTTATTGCTTCTTAAAAATTTCCTCTTTTAAGAGGGGGGGGGGGGGGTATTCTAATATATTATGTACGTTCATTTGGAGAGGGGGTTGTTTATGTTTCAATGTTACAAAGTTTAAAATGTTGTCATTTTATCGAACATATTTTTAAACGATCCCTAAGTTGCTAATTCTTGTTTTCTCATTTTTTTTTCCAAATAGACTCTGATAAAATACATGTACAAATGCCAATAAAAGCTTGACGAGAAAACTATTGTAATTTTTGTATATGTAAAATAAAATAAATTTCCATTGGCACAAATTCAAGAAATTACAAATAATTCCAAGCATTTCTTGCAAGTTATAAATTTTTCAGACTTATTTAGAAATATAGCCACACAGGTAGTAAGCAATGTTTCTATTGATGAAATCATTATCAAAACAGCGAGGCATTTTTTTTTTTTATTAAAAACAACTTTCTTGGACAACTTGGACATTGGGGACAATTTTAGATTGAAGACACGTGTATCCCACGCTCACCTATGACGTTATATTCGGAGTCAAGCAAATTAAATAGGAATTATTGGAATTTTAAATCGTCGTTTCCAGCATTAGCGTTTATCAGTGAAACCTTTCGCACGAGCGGCTTCGATCGCAGCGCCGCAGCTTCAGCAAAAATCCGCCTGACAACATGGGCGGCACTTAACCGAGCTGAGGTCTTACTTTGGAGTGGGTGCTATTACTTTTCAAAAAAGTTTCTAAATTTTAAACTGAAAGCATAGTTACGTTGTCTGTTCCTTCTATAATAGAATTGGCGTGCTTTTATTGAATAATAACCACTAACTATGACCAAAATCAATGAAATGCGCGACCATGCCGAAACAGGAGGAGGTGTGGCCGGCTCGGGAGCTGTTGTACTTTCCTTTCTATTACTATGCTATTGTTAATTGTATTTTCACCAATGATAAGCCCTAAATTTGGCCGTTTGATGATGATGTAACAATGTATACAGTTTCTGTGGCCAGGCCTTCTGTCTAGGTGGTGTTGGTTTAGTGCACATCCTCTACAATAAATCGCGAGGTCATCAACCAAGATGGAATGTGCTACTGAGAGTAGAATTTGTGCAGAAACATCATTTATTGCAATAAGAAACAAAAAACGATTATGTGACCGTTTCAATAGAGTTGTATTCTGTCAGAGATCGTGGGATCATGTCATGAATGTAGTTGTTTATATTGACAGTATCAGTTTTAGCAGCAAGGAGTGCTCTCTCACACAATCAGTTGAGATCTTTATAATTTTCTAATATGTTTAGATAAACATTATCTATAATTTCTTTAAAGGTTTGGTTTGGTTTGGTTTGTTTGGTATTAACGTCCGTTTCAACTGCTATGGTCATTTCAGGACGGCGTTATAGGGGCCGCAAATTTTGCCTCGCAAGGGTTCTTTAACGTGCAGCCGGCAAACGACTACACGGGACCAACGGCTTTACTTCACTTCCGAAGGAAGTGCGTGATCTCAGGATTTCCCCCTGAAAAATCCTCGTCGTCCTCGGCCGGGATCGAACCCGCGTACTCGGGCATCAGAGGCGATCACGCAAACCACTGAGCCACCGAGGCCGATTTCTTTAAAGAAGTTACTACATTACAAAAACCATATGAATAATAAATTCTCTCCAGTTATTAGCTCATTAGGGAAAGTACCTTCACCTTTCACCAAAAGCTTGAGAAGTTGTATTCTCTTTTTTGTTTTAGTGTAACCCTATGTCATTGATCTTATATTCACCATGGGTGCCAATGTAACCTTAATCAGTTTGATTGGACCACCATCCCCCCTTTTTTATTAAAATCAGCACCAGAATCCAATGTAATGAATTCAAAATATGGCTAGCTCAACACCAATACTCAAAGAAAGAAAAAAAATAATATGCACAATCAAGGACAAGGGTTGGGTTCTTTAAGAAAAAAATTGGCAGGCTGTGACTTATTTATTTCAATAAGCAAGGCAAGGATTAGAACTAAATAAACATCTTTTATTCAAAGTTAAAAGAATCACCAATGAGATACAAAAATAAAATAAAAATTTTAAATCTAAGGAAAAGAAAGTTGATAGATCTTATTACAAAGAAGAAAGTTAATGCTAAATTCCCCAGGTACTTATAACTAAGATAAATATGCAAAAATTCAATAAAAGTAAGTTAAAACGATAAATATTCAATGAGCTAATCTCAAGCTCTTCAATTGCTCTGAGGAAAGAGATAGTATTAATTAAAACACTCAATTCAAAGGAAGTTCTCTCAAATAGTTCTGTATCACACCTTTTGTCATGACAACCAAAGAAATCTTACACATTTAAGTTCTTTTCTACTTACAGTTGCATAGTTTCAGACACCTGCAGACTTGTAATCACTTTTAATCCAAATTTATGCACAAAACACCTCTTGTGTTAAACAGGCCATAAAATATATCACTTATCACATTGAAGCACAGAAAACACACCTGAAGATAATCCGGATCGATTAGTGAGTGAGTCCACTGGAGGTCTCAAAGTGTCCCCACTAAGTTCAACAGAAGATTTCAAATATGTAGTTGTCTTCCTCTCTCAATGTCGGATTCCTAATTATGCCCGTCGATTGAAGAAAATCTCGTTGCTCGCTTCCCTTCGCTCTGAAGAATATCGGGGTTCCAATTCCTAGTTCTTGATTCTAATCATGAATGATGACTCTTTAGCATATCAATTGCATCCATGTCCCATTTCAAACACTTAGGGATCGTTTCTCACTCCTTGCAATCTGTAAAAGATTTGCGTTTCAACAAAATAAAGAAGGTAAAATGGAGAACAAAATAAAATTAATCTGATTAATGTCAATCAGATTGACAAAGACATTAACCCCTCCTTCTGATGGTTCTTTTGAATTTTCGGTTGTAGAATTTAATTGGAAAGTCAAATTGGGGTTTCGAAGGAGATGCCACCCTTAACTAGGGGTTTTCCCATATATATATTGATGAGCCTGTACAGTCCAAAATTAGAAGAAGAGACCAATCCAACTACTTGGCTGGCTGTGAATTCACACAGCAGCCCTTTTCGTTAACATTGTCCCTCTCCAATTTCCATCAAACCTTTTTTTAAAATATTTCCCATCGAGAGGAGAAAGCACGCAGCCTTCCTCTACCCACTCCTCAACAGGACTCATCAAGTTTCGTTTTCCCACGAGCTATTTATACTCAACACGCATCCGATCTTCCTTTCCCAATCACATCTTATAAGATTCCAAAGTGATTAAACTCAAAAAACAACAATGATTTCAAAGACTACATGAAATTCATGACACAAACAAATTATTAATAAATTCAATATTCCCACTCATCAAGGAATGCAATGACCAATATCGACAATATCAATTTAAATCCCCAAAGAACGTCTCTTCCTGTCATTGCACCACCCTACCTGCTATTTCACAATTGTGGGTCTTCGATTAATATCCAAAATTATAATCCTGAATTCTATCAACGCACTAAATCATTACTACAAAAACAATTATATTACTTTACTCCCACTGTAAATCCGAATAATACCTGCTATTATTCCTGTGACCAAGTCTATCATAAAATGAATACATTACTTAACACGTGATAACGTCATATTAGAATAATTTCTTACATCTCTCTAAAGATTTTAACAAAAACAGAAATAATGATTTTTATTTATTTATTTATTTATTTATTTATTTATTTATTTATTTATTACTTTTTCTAACTATCCCCCTTAAAACGTGAATCATTAAGGTAAGCATCGTAGCTGACGAAAAAGACAGGCCGTGAAACGGAGAGGTCGCCTGATCTTCTTAGTCGAAGCAACAACGTAAGCTTTATTGTTTCCAACAAACGAAAAAGTACTGATTGCTAAAATCCAAGATGGAAACAATGAAGATTACATTGTTGCTTCGGCTAAGACCTCTATACTCTGTTCAACGGAAGAAAAACTGGGCGTGTCTTATTAAATTTCCTATTTCAATTGTTAGACATTGTTGCTAGGTAAAATTAACAATCGCTAACAATTGAAATTGGAAATTTAACTGGGCACGCCCAGTTTTTCTTTCATTGAGAGAGTTGAGGAACTGTGTTTACAGTCTTATCAACATGTAACCTTGCTGCTAAAACTGATACTGTCAATATAAACAACTACATTCCTTGGTCATATCAGAACTGAATACGACTCTACTGAAACGGTTACATGTTGATAAGACTGTAAACACAGTTCCTCAACTCTCTCAATCCATTTCTGAAGTATTTTTTTAATATAGACAGAACTAATTCAGTACTCATAAATGTCGAATTTTTTTTGGCAAACCCAACTGGACACAAAATTCTAGTGGGAGAATTTTAAAGAATTCTTTCGTTTTTCCAAAGTGAATATATACATTATTGAGGATTTTTCATGTGTTCTTATTTATATTCAAATTCAGATATTGCAAAATTTCATCAAACAAACGGACCGAAAAAAAGGGCATATCAGCTAGGTAACAATCAATCAATCAATCAAACTATTAATAAAGGAGAACATGTGAGTTCGTCACGGAAACAGTTTTGCATTGTTGTTGCACGTTTAAGCATTGGGGGGGGGGGGGAGAATTCATTCACACCCGAGAAGAAACATGCAACCAAGTGTCTCATTCGACTGGTTTTCAATGGAATCTCGCGAATCGCTAGAAATCCCGAGAATATGTAGCCCTCTAGCGGTACGCAGGAATCGCGGACGAATTTCCCACGTGTCGCGCGCAAAAAAAAAGGGACACGAGATGGATGGCGATGCATGCTCATAATAATTGTTCAAATAATCGGAAACATCCTCATCTGCGTTTCTACACTTTTCCAAATGATGAAACGAGGTAAATCAATTCAATATAAGTTACCATTTCAATTTCATATTCAATTTCAATTGCATCTCACGAAATCCGTTCATCATCCATTAACTAATACACTAGAGTTCAAAGATTTTCACTAGATACTGAAGTTTTCACCATGTTTAAAGCTAACTGTGTTAAAGAGAACAGTGATTTTGGTGGCTTAAGCGTTTCTTCAACAGACTTCTTGACATTAATTGAAATATTTGAAAATGATTTTAAAACTTCATTCCAGAACATGTGTCATTTTTCTAAAATAAGCGAGATTGAAAACAAAACTGTTACTTTCTGATCAAATTCTGATAAAGGCACTTTGTTCAGATTGCTTACAATCAATTGTGAAAAAATTTGTAAGTCTTCACATATATCAAGTGTAGCATGCCAGGAAAAGAATTTTTCAGTTCCCAACACGCTCAGCAAAACCCCTAAAAAGTTTAGAATCCCGGAACCCAAACCTAGAAAAATACAGAACGACGAACCCCTCTCAATAGGTAAACGCAGGTAGTTACAGTTAGTTCACCTGACGCCAGCAGATTAAGTCACGAAAAGTAATCCTTGAGAAAAGAAAATTCTTCTAACCTCAAGGGAGATAAATTAATTCGCTTATAAGTAAATAATTTCAAGAGTAACCCTTTACACCCATTAAACATAAAAATTTTAAATCAGGTAAGTAAACCATTCCAAACAAATTCTTTATTACAATGAAGTGAAAAAGACCAATCTGAAATTTAGGCCAATGAAACAACTACAACAAGATTCGGAACAATTCTGAATGGGCTATTGGTCGGACGCCAGATGACTGACGATCTTATGAAAGAGCGAACCGAATGAATTTTCCTCCACCAAGAGGAGGCAATTTTTTTTCATACTTTGGATGACCCTTGTGGGTACATCAGGCTTCTTTTCTAGCTCAGTGTATTTCCCTTGGAATATGATTATGAAGGGTGAGATTATGGAAGCTATGCTTCAAGTTCCACTTGAATACCGATACACTACACTGTTCGATTGTCGATTGTCGAATGAATCCGGGAGCCAGTTGATGAGGAGAACTCCCTAGTAGATGGTAGCTGGATGAACCGAACGTAGACGTAAATAAAGCTGTTGAGGCGGGAATTCAAAAGGCGAAAAGATTGTTCATGTTTGAGAGGAAATAAAAAAAAAAATCAGAAAGAGAGTAATGATTTCAGGTTTAAAAAAAGAAAAAGGAAAAATTACTAAACAACGGAATTAATGAGTAATACAAAAAAAATTAAAGCGCTGGACAGATAATACAGATAGTTTCTTTTTTGTTTAAAAAGTTGACTCTTCCTAAAGCTGGCTTGTTGACTTCAAGGGAACAACAAAAGGAGTCTCTTTTTAGTGATCCAATAGATAACTGAAATATATGTAGCGAAATTGACCTGTTAGAGAAAGAAAGGGGAAAAAGGAAAATAAAATAAAAAATAAAAAGAGCTGGGCAAAACAATAAAAAAAAATAAGAAGATTAAAGAACCAAGACCGAGGTAAGCACTAAAATAAATAAAACAAAAAACTAAACCCGTCAAACACGTGACGCAAAGCGTGGTAGGGATAACGGAAGGTGACACTAAACAGGCAACAAGAGGAATAGAACATATTATAATAACTAAACAAAGCACAACAAATACGTGATAAAAAAAAAACACAGGACGAAGGCACTTGATGTGGGAACCACAGACAAGTGGAAGGCACAGGGAGGCTACGTGATTCTGAAAAAAAGAAAAGAAAAAGGAAATTCACAGAGTAATAAAAAAACTCTAAACAGGTCAAGATAAAGAAAAGAGTAGGAGGGGGGTGAAGCGTTTTTCATAACAATCCCTCTTGAAAGGTAAATATAATAAACACAAGTTCACTCGAAAGTCTAAGTTCCTTTTATCACTTGATACTTTTTTTAACCACATGAGTTTGTCATGAGGAAACGTAGAAGCACAGCTGGGGGAAGGAATTATCAACCGAGGACAATCAAGCGATGATAAACAGAAAGAACATACCCCGATGAGTAAGCAGAATTTCCGGAACTAGGAAATCACAACGTCGTGGCGATAGGCTAAAACGAGTTCTACTCCGACAGATGCGCTAGTCTCCGGAAAATAACAGTCAGGTAGGAATAATTCGCAAACAGCAACTAACCTGGACGGAGAAAGGCAATCGGTTCACAGCAGACTTCACCAAATTCAGACAAACGACGCGACCGCATTTAACCAAGAGAATTCCTGCTCCATTGGTGGATTCAACGTCAATTTGATAGTAGATAGGTATTGCTTCGGTCATCGGAAAAAAAATCCAATACATTCTCGGGTAGGGGTTAGATCGAACCAACGTCCCTTGCAGACTTCTTACCCAGTCTCATATTAGGTACTAACGAGTGAGACTCGGACGAAGGGCAGCTAACTCCGACTGTCTACCGCTTGCTTCCCCAGAAGCAAAAATACCCAAAAAAACATCCTCTAATCTAAAAAACATCACATGACTAAAACGACTCGCGCAAAACAAAAATTCAACGGCGGGAGCCACTCTAAAAGAAAAGCTTCACAAAACAAAACGAAGGCGCGATAAAACAATATGATAAGCTCGCAAAAAAAAAACTCTTATTATAACAATGCAGATTAAAATGTAATTACCGTAAGTATCGTCGAGAATAGAAACATTTTCAAATATTATAAATTACGAGAAAGACTTAAAAATAAATTTTAAAGGGCAAGACTAAATTTAATTAAAGTGATTTCAATTAATAACTACATACTACATAATAAACCTCCACAATCCGTAATAGATTCCAATTAATACCTACATACTACATAATAAACCTCCACAAGATTCTCAGCTGACCTGGACTTGCTCTTAAACCAAGAAATTTAAAAAACTGAGCTATGTCGTTTCATAGAAATATCCAACCTGGAAAAGCTTATTCTAATAACTCCTACCAAAAAACGCTTGGTCTTATGTATAGTCGTCCGAAAACTTATTGAGTGATATTATATCCTATTACAACGGAATTATAACAATTTGTGTAGTAATCTGTCCAAGTATAAAATAGTCGGAAACTTAACAGTTCCCTAATTATAAGTAAACACTTATAAGCCAGGGACAAACTCCATATCGACACAAGCCCAATTTCATAATCCAACAACGTGACACGAGCACGCCATGTGTACCCTTTAATATTTTTAAAGGAGGGGGCCCACAGTAACCTCCAAATAACGTAGGAGAAATTGAGGAAAACCGGGGAATATCTGGAAATCAATTTCATTCCGACCACCCTTAAGGGGAAATAGCGTTACAGAAGGTAGTCGAAAAGAAAATGATAACATAGCTCAAAGAAATAAGAAAAAATCTTGGTTAGTACCAATCGTAGATTAAAAAAGGAAAGGCGTGAACAATGTAAAGGTCAGAACAACCGCGCGGGAATGGGAACAAATACATTGGAAGACCCCCAGAAAATCTTCCCTCCATAATACGCGAAGGCAAATAACCACAATAAGTTGACCGCAACTCGGAAAAAAAAATTGTCATAATGTTGAAAGGCGTGGAGCCAAAAAGGCACGCAACACAAGGCATTGTGATTCTCAATGAACAAGCAAAAAGGCTAAAGGAAATGCAACGAAAAAAAAGAAAAGTAACCATATTGCAACATTTGTAATCTCCTCTGACAATAAATAAATAAAAAAAATCAATTATTTAAAGGTTCTTTTTTTCGACAAATGCCTGATTTTCATTCCAGATATCCCTATAGCAATATAACAGTGCAACAGGAAAGTATCAATATATTTGTTTATGGTGTTAAAAAGTTCTTTTTACGTGACAGTCTTCAATATTATAATTGTATTGTGAAGATTATCGTCTGCAATTCATGCGTACCACTAGAGGGCCATAAGTTTCTCGTACTTTCTCGTGATTCGCGAGATTACTGGGAGTGAGACATCCTTTCTGATCCTTGATGCAACATAGAGAATTACAGGTAAAAAGAAATCAGGGGCAGATGTAAGTGTACATTGGTTCTTACTTCACAAATTTTAAAACATGCAGCCACACCTTCCTGCGCGTTATATCTGTCGGTAAACGATGACGGGATATGTCAGTGCTTTGTTTTTTGTTGGGTTTTTTTTTACATTGTGGCAAGCTACAGTATCTGTTGGAAATACAGTTATTTTTCTTCATTCTTCCAAAATTCGCACCTACAGAACTTCGTTCTTCATGCATCTTATGTTGCACAAAATAAATCACCGACTGTTTTTTGAAATGAATTGTTTTAATTTCTTTCGTTTCTGAACGGTACACAAAATAAATAAATAAGATAGCACTCCTAGTCTATGTTTACACCATTTAATCTCAGGTGCACAAAAAATAAATTCATAAAAAGTACACCTTGCCTTACATCAACAATTACGCCAGCTTACACACGCATTGCTTTCCACTATCTTATACCATTCATGTTGGTTTCGCCACGGAACACCATGGATCGATATCTTTCACTCGCGAATTGCTAAAATGGGAGGCAAGAGGATGGAAAAAAAAATCTGATATAGTGCAGGGAAGTACTAGTACTACATCAGATTTTTTCCCATCCTGTTGCCTCCCATTTTAGAAATAGAATAACCCTAGCCCTTCAAGGTCGAGATTTAACGGATGAGGACTACAAATTCGTCACACGAAACAATTTGAATGTGCGAGCTTTGCAACCATATGAATTGAAATTGAAACTAATTGCCGCGCAAACTGCGCGCGGATAAAATCTTGTAAATAATGGACTTTGTACGAAGAGACGTCACTTCCTTGGTGATTCGCCATCTTGGTTCCACACAGCCGTTGCTAGGAAGAGTTTAAATCATTTTCTCCTTTTGAAATTAATTTTGGGTCATCATAAGAAACGTGGCAATAAAATATAGTTTTATTGCAGACTTTCTGATCACTTGTGTAGCCAAACTAGTGTCAGAATCAGCATATGTAATGCTTAGCAACAACATGTGTGGAACCAAGATGGCGCGTTGCCAAGGGCTGGAGCCACAGAGTAAATGGCTCTGTGGGTGGAGCTAACTGCTACGTCACTCGTGCGTTGCTCGAGGCTAACGAGAAATACAGGCTCCGGCACTGAAAAGTCACCTGATCAAGACAGTTTAGCAACAACCCAACCTCTATTGTTTCCAACAAACGAAAATACACAGATTGTTAAAATCCAAGATGGAAACAATGAAGGTTACATTGTTGCTAGACATATCTTGGTCAGGTGACTTTTCAGTGCCGGAGCCTGTCTTTCTCGTTAGCCTCGTGCGTTGCTTATAATAAACTAGAAGAGGTACCCGGCGTTGCCCGGGATAATTACACTTGCACAAACTTTTCCTTTCATTGTTAGTCATGAGATATATATTGTTGGTTCATGCAGTGTGTTTATGAATTGCGTGCTGATACCATTGTTGATACCTATTGTTGTACCAACTTTGCCTTGCATTGTTGGTCATGAGATATTTCTCATTAATATGCCTTGCCATAACCATAAATATCGAATTTTTATCGATATTTATTATTTTTCCGAAATCTGAGGCAGACAGTGACCTTCCTCGTGCTTTAAAGGTCATGTATGCGAAATTTTATCAAGATCGGACTAAAACTGTAGATTTGTATAAAAAACAGACCCACAGACAGACCCACAAACATCCTTCTTTATATATATAGATAGATGCCATCAAACAATGCTGGTACAAACAATGTATACGTAACCTTGGCAACATAGCGATGACACTTAGCCGATTATAATATAGATGGCGAAAAAAAATGAATAAAATACATACAATAAAAATTTTAAAGCACACACTTTCACCTTTAAAGTATTTCCTTTTTAAATTTTAATCTTAAACGCGCCACCACACTTTTACCTTTTTTTAAAAATTAGATTTTTTTACTTTTTACTGCACTTTTTAAGGTGAAAGTGTGTGCTTTAAAATTTTTATTTTATGTATTTTATTTTATTCTTTTTAGTCTTTATTTAAAAAATAAGCTTTTATATGATAACTACAAAACCAAAAAACCTTGTATTACATGATCATTGATTGCACTGTATACTACTATTCAACTTTAATATTAAATAACTTGCGAATAAATGAAATACTAATGAAACTAACGAATAAAACATGCATTATCATCGATAAGACGCCGTTGGGGAAAGCTGCAGAGTTGTAGGTAGTCAGAAAGTGGGCAAAATATTGATTACAAAATTTGCGCACAAACACACAAGTGAAGTTCAATAAAAGTGTGTAAAAAAAGTTGCATACCTTTCTTGCCACTTGGCTTATCTGGTACTACAATAATAAACGTGAAATATTTTAATTTTGACAAAATGTTCAGAGACGATGTGAATGTGACGAGCTGTACGTGTCAAGTCGACTGAGTGAAAAATCGCTCCTGGGACAAAGCGAATGTGACGGCTTAAATGTGATGATCAGAATGTGTCGAGTCGCCTAAGTGACAAAATGATTCTGGGATGATGTGAATGTGGCGATTTTAATGAGACAACATGAATGTGACCAAAAGTGACTATAACCAAGTGAAGTGTGACGAAACGACCTGCTTGTTAAAATCCCTTGATCCATTCCTAAAAGACCACGCGTCTGCTACCTTACCCCCCTCCCCCTCACGTGGTCAACAGTGGCCAGTTCTTTATCTCCCCTCCCCCTATAATTTGACCACGTGGTTTATGGACGATCTCTAAGTAATAGAAACCATGTTATAAGAATATCGATATAGGAGGACTGTCACAATTTTTATTCCTACATGTAAATCACGTCATATGCTCGTCCAGTTCTGCATATTTCACACTTGTGCAATTCATCGTACAGTACGGTGCCTAGCAATAAGTACACGGTTAAGGAAATGATTGTTGTGGTGCTGCTACTGCAGTTCGACTTATCAGGAGAGATATCCAAACATATAGAAATGTTTTATTTTTGTCTTTTTAGCGAGTTACTCATCCGATTATGATGAGTTTTTTTATTTTTGTGCCCATAATAATCAAATTAAAATCAAAAAGCACCAATTTGTTTGAAATAAATAAATTTCAAATGAAATAAATTTTGTATATGTCCTAGTTTGCTTAATCAAGTTTTCGGAGGGTCACCAGCAGTTAGCCTGCTCACGACTCATTTGTTTGGCTGCAACAGATTTGGGATGTCTCAATTTTTTTGCATAGACAGGAGAGGGGGACAGATTTTAGTCACCTTTAGGAAAAGGAAATATTAATAATAGAAGGAATTTAAAAACAAAGAAAGAGGGTTACTCTTTAAGTTTAGGAATAATATAATATTAATTAATAATTAAATAAATTCTCCTTTATAAATTGTAAAAGCTTCTATTTTGTAGATTACAGCTTGCCCAAATCTTCAACAGAAATCAATAACAAAATAAAATAATAAAATTAAAGGCAATCACACAACAATAATATAAAAATTAGTCAATAATCATATGAATATTTTTACGACGTACCTGCAGAAAAAAAAAATCCCGTTTGGTAGCACAAAAAAGCAAGTACAGTAACCGCCGACAACGAGACCCCTGAAGCGGCCAGTCTATTGAAGAAAATGGGTGAGCAGACTGGGGAGGGGCGTTGGACGTTCTTCACTTACCGTAAATACTGTATTTAGCGCCGGACCTGAAATACCGGCCTGCCTGCATTAAGCGCCTGGGGGTCCGCTGAATTTTTGCAAATAAGCGCCGGACCTTCAATAACCGCACGGGCGCTTATTTTAGTTCATTTCGTGGATTTTTCTTCTCTTGCTGCTTTCTCACGGGAATTTTTGCTCTCCCAAATGCCACTGCTAAACCGGAAATTAGATACCAGCATGATTGTCTTCTGATTGCTTGCTTTTAATTTTGGATTCAGTCAAGCAACATAGCTGATGAAAAATGAAAACTTTAAAGTTATAGCATCAATTTTAATCTCGCAACAGTAAAGTAGGCTGAAAACCATTCTACAGAGGCTACAGCCAAACGGTTAAGCATTGATCCTAACGGGAATGGAAAACACAGCAGGATACTTTATTAAAGATGAAGGAGAAGGGCGAGAATTTTGCATAATAGTATCCATCAGAGTTGTGCAGAATTTTATAAGCGCCGGACCTGTAATACCGGCCCGCCTGCATTAAGCGCCTGGGGGTCCGCTGAAATTTTGCAAATAAGCGCCCGGGCGCTTAATACAGTATTTACGGAATGTGAAGTGAGTCATGAAGAAACAATTCCTCTCTCCTTTTCCACCCATTTTCATCAATGGACCGTCCGCTTCAGGGGTGGCTCGTTGTCAACGGTTGACTGTAAAACATTTATTATAAAAAAAGCTTGAACTAATTTTCAACATAGCTGCCATCATTTTGAAGGCATTATCATTACGAGGCACGAGTTTTTGTATCCCTCTTCATAAAAAGTTACCACCTGTGATGTCAACCACGTAGTTACACCTTCTTTTACTCCGTCTGTTGAACTTTGGCCAACAAGGAACGACTTCAGGTGCAAAAAGAGATGAAAATCGCAAGATAAAAGTGGCCAGAATGACGAGATGAGAAAAAATTTATCGAAGACGTTTTTTTAAACTTTTAATTTTTATTTTTATCCTTGGAGACATTGAATCATCAAAATCTTCAACCATTATTGCCTTCAAAAGTACCATCTCTCCAACACTCCAATTCTCAGCTCTAAAAGAAAAGACTTTAAAAATACACAGCTTTAACCGTCAAGATTCTATTCCAATCTGCATTTTCCTTCTTCAAGTATATTTTTACATTTCAGCATTTAATTTGCACTTCATCAATTCTTCAATACATCGACTCTTCTTTCTTCAAGGAGATTTCTTCATCCATCTCAACAATAATTATTCGTATTCTTCAATCATCTCCTGTTTCTTTTTCAGGCCTTCAATTTTTCTCTCCACCAGACTCGTAGTGAACATTAAACTGTCGGTCCCAGATAGTGAATATTAAAAGAACCCATTAAATTTGTTGCATCATATTCACTTTTGCCAGGTCTTTAAATTACATGTATGTGGAAGATTAACAGATAATGCAGTTGTTATGCCTGTTTGTGTGTATATTTGGAATTGAATTATGTATATTTCTAGACTGTTAAGATGCAAGTATTAAATCTTAGTCTTTAAGAAAGTCATGGTATTATTTTTTGCGGTTAGTGTTCTTTATTTCAATCCTTCACGTGTCACATCAGACTGCGTGATTTATTATGGAATTTTCCTTTCATTTGTATCATTTTATCTAGACGCTCTTGAAAATGTACGTGTGAATGGGTCTTTAATTCAACCCTTTTAACATCTTCAAAGGTACTTAAGGTTTTATCCTTGGTGCCTTCTTGTTCGACATTTTTTTAATGACCTGATTTCTCAAATAAAAGCATCTATTTGAGGTACACTGCCTTGAGTTTTTCGATGTTTAGGTTCAGCTTCCAGCAATTTGAACAATCTTCAAATTTCTTCAGGGTGTTCTGCAGACAAGTAATAACGTGAGATGGTTGGTGCGCCCATATCATGTTGGCAATATTATCAGCATAAAAATATAAATTACATTTTTTGGGTTTTAGGAAATCGTGCACAAAATAATGAAACAGAACGGGCCCAAAGACAGAACCTTATAGAACACTGGCCTTTACCATACAGGGCATGGGTATTTTTTCGTCAACTATAGCTTGATAAAAGGATTTTAGTAAGAAAGGATTTTACCATCGAAATCAAATCAGGAGGAAACCCATCTCTAACCGTATTGCAGACTAGACCGTTGTGT
>JAHWFO010039514.1:102835-143353 GCA_023313115.1 Rhysida immarginata | reverse complement strand
CTTGCTTACCATTTGCTCAATACAGCACGGAGCTAAAGGAGTGCTTCTTCTATCGTCTTTCACTCCTTCCCAATAGTCTGCTAACTCATTATCTCCAGTTACTGATCATTTTTAAATATTTTCAAGAAATTGTTAAGTATTAAGAATTCTCTTTTCTAAGAAAAGCCTGAATAACAGGAATTTTATGCACTGAATTCTATATTGCACAAACTTTTCCTTGCATTGTTGGTCATGAGACATATATTGTAATCCTTGCATAGTGTTGGTGCATTGCGTGTTGACACCATTGTTCATACCTAATGTTGCACAAAATTTTATTTGCAATGTTGGTCATGAGATATTTCTCATTAATATGCCCTGCCATAACCATGAATATCGATATTTTATAAATAATTATTATTTTTTCGAAATCTGAGGTAGACAGTGACCTTCCTCATGCTTTGAAGTTCATGTATGCGAAATTTTATCAAGATCGGAATAAAACTGTAGTTTTGTATAAAAAAACAAACAAACAAACCCACAAACCCACAAACAAAACAAACATCCTGCTTTATATATATAGAAAAAGAAGGATGTTTGTTTGTTTGTCGCTTTGTTTGTTTGTGTGTTTGTTTTTTATACAAATGTACAGTTTTATTCCGTTCTTGATGAAATTTTGCATGCTTGACCTTCAAAGCATGAGGAAGGTCACTGTGTACCTCAGATTTCGAAAAATTAATATATATTGATAAAAAAAATCGATATTCACGGTTATGGCAGGGCATATTAATGAGAAATATCTCATGACCAACAATGCAAGACAAAGTTTTTGCAATAATAAGTATCAACAATGGTATCAACACGCAATTCACAAACTCTCTGCACGGAACAACAATATATATCTCATGACCAACAATGCAAATAAAAGTTTATGCAACAATATGTATCAACAATGGTGTCAACACGCAATGCACCAACACTATGCAAGGATCAACAACATATATCTCATGACCAACAATGAAATACAAAGTTTGTACAATATAGATAAGTTTCAATTTGTAACAATGCATAGAATTCCTGTTATTCAGGCTTTTCTTAGAAAAGAGAGTTCTTGGTACTTAACAATTTCTTGAAAATCTTTAAAATTGATCAGTAACTGCAGATAATGGAGAGTTAACAGATTATTGAGAAAGAGTGAGGGGGGGTGGGGGTTCTGGAAATTTTGGCGTCGACTACAAAGGTCATTTTGCGCCTTTTTACACAAGTTATAACAGTACGCAGCCCGGGACAAACACAAACATCCATGCCCACGGCGGGATTCGAACCCGCAGCCAGGCGGACTGGAGAACTAGAAAGCCTACGCCCTAGCCCTCTCGTCCATCTGGCCGGCGAGAAAGAGTGGAAAGACGACAGAGGAAGCAATCCATTAGCTCCGTGCTGTATTGAGCAATTGGTAATTAGAAGAATCGGCGACCGCTAGACTACACAAAGTGATGAATGGCCAACTTTTGCTTCAAGACATCGAGAGAAAAAAGGGAATTGCAACAACATCAAGTGTACATTTAAAGTAAGATTACGTGAGTAAGAAATTATTTAGACTAGCAGTAGCATCTTTGGAGAGGTCTATCCACTGTGAGCATTTAAAGAAATTTTTTTCGAATTTTCATTACGAATTTTTACTATATTAATTCTAAGCGTTTTCATGTGTTTATTTTTAAGATATCTCAAAATTTAACCCAAAAAAGAAAAAGTCCGTGCCATGCCGGGGTTATCACCTAGCTTATTTGGTTGAACAGCAGATCCAAACATTTCATAAAAATACATTTTTACTATATTCTGTGGGAATGTGTATATTTCGGAAACTTAGATGCTGATAATGCGATGACTGAACATTCGTTTCCAAGAATTATTGATATTGAGCATAAAGTAATGATGCAGTGACAACATTATTAATAAGGTAGTGCCTATTGATGAGGCAAAGGAGTCACGCGTGTCTCCCTTTAGCTCCCTATCAAACGTCCAGACGACTGGCATAAATTTATGTCTGGAAAGGAAAGAGAAAGAACGAGTATTGGTCAGAGAAACTCTGCAACTAAAACAGAAGAAGCTACACGGGAGCAAGAAGCTACTCTGAACAACGGGAGCTTCGAATAGAGTAAGAGGGTATAAGAGCTTCTACGTCAAGGGTAAGTAAAACTTGAGTCTAAAGTATCTGGTGATGCTCTGCAGTGGTGAGGCAAGTCAAGAAGAGTTTAGATAAAGTCCCGGTATATCACCTAGACTTCCTGTTTTTCGTATTTTTCGTGGAATGGATATTCCCTTTGCTCTGTGTTGTATTGATTGAGTTATTGAGAAGTTATTATTTAACCAATTGGGAGTTATAATTTAATTTTTTGAGGTTCTGTTTAGCTACAAGTGTAATTAACCTGGGCAACGCCGGGTACCTCTGCTAGTATGGTAATAATCGCCCTTGCACATTCGGTTGTGTTTTATAAATATTTTAATATTATTATGATTTTTACAGCAAGTTAAGGCTACATACAATTGTCCGTGTGAAAAAAAACTGGCTCTGGAAGATATATCCCAACTTCATCAAAGGATTGTCCCTGTGCTTTATTAATTGTAAGGGCGAAGGCTAAATTCACGGGAAATTGTCGCTGTCTCATTATAAATGGTAGCTCAATATCGCTTGGTTCCAAATACACACTGTCCTTTATGAATACCACAGATGATTTCAGCATCAATGAAATGTTGATGCAGTCCTCGTACTATCAGTCTTGAGCCATTCATAAGACCATTCTTTGCGTTTAAATTTCTTAATCATTGAAGTTCAAGATTAAGAAAGCACCAATCTTGAACTTCAATGCATGAGGTGGCATTCCAGTTGGGCATAATTTATTGAGAAATTCTACTGGAAAATCAATCGTATCGTCTATATCCTGAGTTATAATGGAATCTTCATTGTGGTATATGTGAGTGTCTCCTTCAATTAACTCCATGGCTTTAAAATTCAAATCCATGACATTTGAAATTTTTGGAGACAAAATTATTTTTCTAGACACTTTCTAAACTGCTGCTGGATTGTCCACAGATATTTTTATTTACTAAATCTTCGATACTAAATCTTCTTCCACTACCATATAAGTGGGGAGTTCTATATAAGTGCACTCATCTCCAGGATATTGAATTGTTAAATCGCCGTCTCCTATTTTTAGGACCCATTCATTGAAGGCATCCTGTCCATCTGTTCTCATATTGCAAATTAAGCTCCTTTTTTAACAAATTGTCATAGAGGTGAAGAATTAATACAAACCTCGATGATATCTGCTGTGGATCCATGAGATACAACATTGGATATGTGTCTGAAATCGCCACCCGGTATTAAAACTTTTCCACCAAACGGCCTATCATCATTCATGATTGCTTTCAAGAGGGGGTATATTATGCGCAACATGTAAATTTGTGTAGGAAGCATAAAAACTTCAACTATTATTAGCAGCGAAGAAACATGTAAATTTTTAGATTCAGGTGAGAGAATTTTCATACTGGTAACAGATGCTTCATTTGCTGCAAGCGGAGTTTTAAATCCACTATGGACAGTTTAGCCACCTTTTAATAAATCTATAGCAATTCCTGTGGTGGTAAATGCTAATACTTTCTTGCTTTGTCCACGCAAGTAACACATAATAGCATTATACAAATATGTTTTTCCTGATCCTCCTGGACCATCCAAAAAGAAAAAATTGCTCATGTTCGTATTAACACTAACTGCGGTACAAATTTTATCAAAAATTTGTTTTTGGAGGACATTTAATATTGGAATAATTTTTTTTAGCTACTTCCGCCTCCTCACTGGGAATGTATACAACATCTTCAAATAAGTTATATTCTGGGTCGGGTAGTACATAATCGGAACACTTCTTCCCATGGAAACGAATTAGAGATGTAATATCTTTTAATGTTTCTTGTTCTGATATATGTATACTAGAAGAAGTACCCGGCGTTGCCCGGGATAATTACACGTGTAGGTAAACAGAACAATCTCATAAAATTAAATTATAATTCCCAATTGGTTAAATAATAACTCAATACAACACAGAGCAAAAGGACTATCCATGTATGCCGCTGCTAGTCTAAATAATTTCTTAGTCATGTAATCTTACTTTAGATGGTCCTCTTGATGTTGTTGCAATTCCCACTCTCGGTGCCTTGAAGCAAAACTTGGCCGTTTATCTCTTTGTGTAGTCTAGTGGTCGCCGATTCTTCTATTTACCTGCTCACCATTTGCTCATATAGCAAGGAGTCTTCCCCTATCTTCTCTCCTCTCTTTCTCAATTGTCTGATAACTCTCGATTATCTCCAGTTACTGATCATTTTAAAGAATTTCAAGAAATTATTAAGTCCTAAAAACTCTCTTTTCTAAAAAAAACCCCTGAATAACAGGAATTCTATGCATTGTTCCAATCTTATCTATATATATTGAACAAACATTGCGTTACATTGTTGGTCTTGAGATATATATTGTTGATCCCTGCCTAGTGTTGGTGCATTGCGTGTTGATACCATTGTTGATACCGATTGTTGCACGAACTTTTATTTGCATTGTTGGCCATGAGATACATAATGTTGGTCCCAATGACGTATATTAAAGATAGACTCCGAATCCTATTGTTAACAGCGGCAAAAAGTGAAGCAAATTGAGCCATGATAGTTCTGGGCAAGAGTGAGCCGTGGAGTAATTAGATGTCTGGCTGCTTTGTTTTTGAAGATTTTGGGCCCCGAGGAATTATTAATTCAAAACCATTATTCAAAGTTGTTCTGCGTACGACTGTACAAACAGACAAGAAAAAGGATCAGGAATCATTTTCCACAAAAATAAATCAAAAATACGTAACTAAAATGAAAATACGTTACTGAAAGACAATCGAAACGAAATTGAAATTGAAACCATGATCGAAAAATTGTTTATAAAATATAATAAAATACTTCAAATACAAAGTAAACGAAAAGATAAACTTATCACTCCGTGATCGGCGTGTGAAAGAATTATTAATCGGCTACTCTCGTGTTTAGCCATGTGTTTTGTATCATCTTCACTCACTTTCAGCCATGACAGTTCTGGGCATGGAGCTTCCCAATTTGCTTCAATTTACAACAATAGAATTCGGAGTCTATCTTTAATATAAGTCATTGGCTGGTCCGTACAGAGTGTTTGTGAATTGCGTGTTGATACTATTGTTGATACCTATTGTTGCACCAACTTTGCCTTGTATTATTAGTCATGAGATATTTCTCATTAATATGCCTTGCCATAACCATGAATATCGATTTTTTTTAATCAATAATTTTTTTTTTCGAAATCTGAGATAGACAGTGACCTTCCTCATGCTTTAAAGGTCATGTATGCAAAATTTCATCAAGATCGGAATAAAACTGTAGATTTGCATAAGAAACAAACAAACCCACTGTCAGCGGAGAAAGTGACGTTTCGATCACAAGAAGAGCGAAACGATAAAAATAAGAATAAACTTTTTATTAAAAAAATAGAATGTCAAGGGAGACGGAGAAGCCGACCCCTCGAAGAATGGAGAGGAGCGGGCGAATCCAAAAAGGAAGAAAAAGAGAAGTGAGGGAAGGAAGGTGGAGAGCGGGAAGAAAAGAGACAGAGGGTGCCTGGCTTCGAACGGGGAATGTTCGAGCGGGACGAGAAGAATTCAAAGAAAAGAATGTGAAGCGGTGGAACCAGAGAGAGTCGGAAGAGAATTGGAGGGAGCCCGACGGAAGGAGAGAGAGATACCGGGTCTGGGGAAGCTGGTGTCGACGACGACAGAAGACGGACCGAATTGTGACGGAGGGACGAGCACGAGCCGACGGAGTCAAGTCAAGTGCGAGGGCCGTCAACGGGGGACCGACCGAGACGAACGGAAAGGACGACCGCATCGACGGTGATTCACTCTCGGCAGCGTCGAAGGAGGCATTTAGCGCGCAGGCGGCTTCGCGAGTGCTGGCGCCAGACTCCGCGATTTGCTCAGCCTGCGACGAGGCCCGCTCCCGAAAATATTCACGTGAGTGATTGAATTTAGTGACTAAGTAATTGGTGCGCGTATTTTGGATTAAGATTATGGAGCTAATAGATTTACATTTTGCGCAAACAATTTAAGTGCCCTGGAAACGGCGTCGTGCATTAAGGCTGAATGTATGCTAATGTTCATATTTTTATTTTTGTTATATGTGGTCCTTAGCTCCATTGTATTCCCGAACCTCTTTGTGGTCTTCGAATTGTGGGGAGCTCTTCCCAGGCATATGCAGAATCCTGCCACCCACGCAACTACGACGACAGTAGGACTGGTGTCCGAGGTATCCGCTACAATCATATTAAGTAAGTGTGCCAGATTTATATTTCCACTCCGCTACGTTGTCCAAGTATCCACCGCCCTCAATGAGGGGCGCGATGCACGTAGGTCTAATTCTACGACTTATATCTTCCCATATTAGGAAGGAGCCCCCACCCTCCTCATGGTGGGCTTAGGACCTTTCAAGGTTTAACTGCATGCTGAAGTTATTAGCCGAAGAGCTAAGAGGGCCTCACTCATCGCATTTGGACTCAGTGAGGAAACACACCTGACCCGAACATTGTATTGGAGCATTACTTACCTGTTCATTACATTTAATTTAAGCCAGCCTATATCAATCTGTGATTATTCTGTTACAATTGAAGAATAAAGTTTATTCTGGTTTCAACTACGTTCCCTCTCTTACTCTGCTGTCACGTACACAGAGGCTTTGACAGAAAGCCGTGACACCCACAAAGAAACCCACAAACAAACATCCTTCTTTATATACAATCTTACAACCTCTGACAATTAAGTTCGGTGAATGACGCCACACCCTAATCTGTGCGAGCTTTACGCGAGTAACAATGCATGTGAATACAAGCCCAGTCATTGTTTAAGCAAGTTCAGACAGGTCACGTTTGTACGTGCAATAGTTTAGCAGATGCTCGTTTCTTCAGTTGAAGGCGTAGCGTGCGCACGTAGCTGTGGATAATGGATCAAAGAGGAACACTGCCATAATCGTGCAACAGTTTCTGGCCAACAAAGGGGTCGTATCCATAGCTCATCTACCTTATTCACCAGACTTGGCACCGGCAGACTTTTTCTTGTTCCCACGCCTGAAACGGGCCTTAAAGGAACACAGATTTGCGGACATTCCAGACATTCAAGCAAATGTGACACGTGAACTTAAAGCCATCCCTAAGGAGCTTCCAGGACTTATACGAGGTCTGTTCAAAAAATACGTAGACTGTTTGAATTGCGCGGGCCCTGTTGGTCCCAATCAAAATCGCTTGGTGTCGCCATCTTCTGACAGATCCGCTGATTACAAGGCAGTTTTTTGATTGCAAATATCAGTATTGGTTGATTAGCTACGCGGTTGTTTGTGAAGTGTGTTTTTTTTCGTTTGGCGGATTTTTAGAATGAGTGACTTGAACGAGCAAAGAGTTGCTGTGAAATTTTGTGTTAAACTCGGAAAAACTGCCACTGGACGAGTGGAAAAGGCCAGAAATGTGGACGAGAGGTGACTGGTTGTTTCATCACGACAACGCTCCAGCCCATTCAGCCCTCAGAACTCGAGGGTTTTTGGCCAAACACTCGATCACTGTTCTTCCTCACCCACCCTACTCACCTGACCTCGCTCCTTGTGATTTCTTCTTGTTTCCCAAACTCAAAAGACCTTTGAAAGGAAGAAGATTTGAGACGATTCCCGACATAAAGGCAAATGCGACGAAGGCGCTGAAGGACATCACAAAAGAAGCGTTCCAGGACTGTTTCCAAAAGTGGAAACACCGTTGGAATAAGTGTGTGCGTCGGGGAGGAGAGTACTTTGAAGGGGACCCAGATGTGTAACTTCTGAATAAAGTATATTTTGTTTTATGACGTCAGTCTACGTATTTTTTGAACAGACCTCGTACACACCCGATCCTTAAAGTGTATTGCCTTCCAGGGTGATTATTTCGAAGGACAATAAAGTAAATGTGGCTCTATCTGTTTTGCATTTTGTTGTGTGAACTCATTCACCGAACTTAATTGTCAGAGGTTGTATATAGATAGATGACAAACTTTGCGTTTCGTTGTTGGTCATGAGATATATATATTGTTGATCCCTGCATAGTGTTGGTGCATTGCGTGTTGATACTATTGTTGATATCTATTGTTGCACAAACTTTTACTTGCATTGTTGGCCATGAGATATATATTGTTGGTCCGTATAGAATGTTTGTGAATTGCGTGTTGATACCATTGTTGATACCTATTGTTGCACAAACTTTGCCTTGCATTGTTAGTCACGAGATATTTCTCATTAATATGCCTTGCCATAACCATGAATATCGATTTTTTATCAACAATTATTATTTTTTCGAAATCTGAGGTAGACAGTGACCTTCCTCATGGATTGCAGGTCAAGTATGCAAAATTTCATCAAGATCGGAATAAAACTGTAGATTTGTATAAGAAACAAACCCACAAACATCCTTCTTTATATAGCAGGATGAGCGAATAAAACGAAAACTCTCATTGAGCGAATAAAACGAAAACTCTCATTGAGCGAATAAAACGTCCACGACGCGTTGTGGGTTCTTTAAAACACCCACAACGCGTTATTTGTGTCATGGCACTCATAAAAATAGCCACAACGCATTGTGGCAACTCAAAAAGACCACGACACAAAATTCGCGTCGTGCCTCTCATAATATTTGGCCACTACGCGTTGTGATGATAAAGAAAAGCCATAACGCGTTCTAAACGTTAGTATTTGCAGTGACGCGACCATACAAGTGATACAACAGAGTGGTTTGTAATATGGGTAAAAAATAAAACATTTTTTGTCGTTATCATTTTTTTATCTTTAATTATTATGTTATATAAATTGGTAATAAAATTATTTACCACATAAAAAATTATAACAATTAACAAATATAACAGTATTTTTCAACAATTTTTAATCATTATATAAGAGTAGGAGTTGTGATAAAATATATTAATTAATTAATTTTTAATCATGTACGAAAATCTGTTGTGATGCTCAAGATATTCAAACAACTAATTCACTTAAAATAATTGGAAATTTTATCAAAAACGTTTAATAAAAGTCTTTTTTTATAATTATCAAAAATATTGCAGTCATTTATTTTTACAAGAACTATTACCATGGCATTTAGAGTTACATTTTATGTTCTTTGAGCGACATTTGCATTTTTTATAAATACAGTACTTTCTACAATGACATATTACAAATCCTTGTTAACTTCCAGATGATAACATAGATGCTGAACGAAGTGTTAATGTTGATGCTGAGGGTACGTCTTGAATGCTAATGGAGTTGCTCTCTGAATAGTGAATTCATTTCGAGCATAAAGTCGATCGAGAAGACCTTCCTTGTTTCCTAATTGACAGAGATCTGATGAATTGATGTTTAGAACAATAGCTAAAACGTTTCTGGGAGCTGCACGTTCTCTATCAACTTCAGCTACTCTAATTAAAACATTTAAACCAATTCCAACTGCAGTAAGAAATTAAAAAGCACGCAATTTGCTTTCACCAGCTAGTGTAGTGCGAAAGGTTAAAATTTTCCTTTTTGAATGGTGACGAATGTATTTACTCATTCGCCATGTTATTTCTATTGTGCCTAATATTTAAGACTGCAAATAGAACTGATTAAGACTTAAATTTTGAGCAGTATGGGTATACATTGTGTCTTGAAAACCAGTGTACGTAAGAGTTGGATTTTTAGCTTCATAGTTTTCTAATCTATTAATGGCATTCCTCTATTTTAGTGTCAAGCTATGTTATTGAAAAGTGTTAAAGCATTATTGGATTTGTCTAACTCGAATGCCGTTGTTCAAGAACTGTGTCTATGAATGATAAGGACTCAGAGACAGTTGTGGTTATACTTACGTACTGAAGTCAAAGCTATAAGCTTAAAGTAATAAGTACTATAAAGCATTTAAAAAGGTGTATAATTATTTTTGTGTCTTTGCAGCGGTTTATCAACTTGACATATTGCAATTCTCGTTGAGGTGTGGTTAATTAAAGGCAATATACGTATGTAATATGTATAAGAGAGTTATGTAAGACATAATGTCATTGCAATTAATTCCCGTTGTGCTTGAGTTAAGGTAATTAAGTAGTTTGTCAAGAGTTATAATTGTGTAGTTCATATGTTACTATGTTTACCTTGTGCAATAGCGCTCCAATTAAAAGTTCGCTGTACCATTTATTTAGTTAACATATTTAGATTGGTTTGTAGAAGATTATCAAACTCTTATGTGTCTGTGTTAATTTATCTAATTGCAATTATTAATATCAGGAGTATTGTAGTAATTTGGCTATTAAGATAATCGACTTGATTAGTCAAGTGTTTGTTTAGAAATCAAAGTTAGACTTTTGTGTAACAATCGTTTCTCTTTATTCTCAAAATTATTTATTAAAACTTTTCTTTGTGGATTAACTACATGTTGGCTGGTTAGTGCCATTTGTTCTTATGTTTCGGCACAATATTCCACTGCGCAATAATAAAAATGCACGTGACACAGCTGGTGTGTAGAATGATGTTATAATGAAAATTTAGCTGCGACCGTTTCGACCACGGAAGTTCTTGTACTTCAGAGTTTCTTTTGCTTAATTTATTTGTGGTGTGGGTGGGTAATCTCAGCCGAGAATGTAATACAAGTGGAGAAAGAACTTTTACATGGATGCGGAAAGAACAACCATTTAATCATTCCAAAGCAACAAAATAGCTTGAATGGCTCTTTCAATAACCCCCCCCCCCCAAACCAAATCACGAGGAGAGAGTTTAATAATGCCACTGCACACTCAGCTACAGAGTGTCTACAGAGTTTCTGAAAGTCAATTTAGTGACTTTTTGGGGACCTCTTAAAAAATTTCATGACTTAATTTAATTATTTTTAACGTCAAAAAAAACCTTTTTTTAGAATTTTTCCCAGACTGGAGTGAGCAGATTTTTTCCATGACCAAATTTTAATTCCGCGACTCGGAATTTTCGTGACCCATTTTCTAATTTCGCTACTTTTTCGTGACTTTCGTGACTTTTTCAGGACTTTCGTGACCTGTAGACACCCTGAGCTACCAATACATTTCAGTTGCAGTAGAGCGAGAAGCATAAAATTAAATAAGCATTGTGAGAATGCAAACACTTGTCTTCATTTAATTCTTAAGTTGAAGCATCATATTTTATCTTTAATTTTTTTCCTATTCACTATATAATCCAATGGATTGTTAGTAACAAATTCATTTCAACTCTAAAAATTGCACTACACAGTTTTCATTCTATTTCTGCATTCAAATGCAACAAGTCTACAAATATGGACTCAAGGCGACGACTCTTTGAGATCCTGCAATCGTTAGATGGAGATCAGAGCCAAAATGTCCTTACTTACAAAACTAAATAATATCTTCTTCTATTATCTACTTGACTGGGTGATAAAGGATATTCGACAGGCACTTTTTTAAAAGGTTTTTAAAAGATGGCATGAAACCTCTCGAAACAAGGAACGCTTTCTGAAGAACAATGAATCCCCTCTTAATCTCCTCCTTGAAGACTAGAAAGGAGGAGTTCGTCCACAAACACCTTTTGAAGATAATTGCGGACGAATAAAACGAACAATACACCATTAGGAAAACTGAAGTCCTTCGAAAGTCGCACAGCAGTCATCTACTGTCTTATGCTGCACAAATGAATTTTAGAGCGTCTGGCAAAGAACATGCTGCAAAATTGATAAAAGAGGCAACTACTACAATTCCTAGAAGGGCAGAAAGAATAAGGACAGCCTGGAGAGAAACTTCCAAGAAAAACACTCCTTCTCCTTATACTGTGGATGAAGCACTTTCCCTACTCGTGGAAGCAAACCTAAGCAAACCCAAGTAAGATCCTAAGATTACCTGACAGACAGAATAGAAGGAAGCTGACATTAACCCAACGTATAATGATGTAAGATCAGCAAAACAACTGTGTTACCCATCGTCCGAGCACATCATCATCACCGACACCTTGGCAGAAATCAAAGTTCAAGATCTTCTTGACCATACCATATCCAGACTCATTTCTCATCAGAAAGAAGTTTTAGGTGTCATCATTTTTCCTGGTCAACAAGAGAAGCCGTATTAATTACGAAATGGGGTTGTGATGGTAGTACAGGATACAGCGAATATAAACAGAAATACAACTGTGAAACTGACGAGGCTAAGACTAAGGGCGATGATGGGGACTTGTTCATTACCTCACTTGTTCCCATTCAACTCTACACAGCAATAGAGTCAAAGAAGAAGATACTCTGGCAGAATCCACGAGTATCGTCTACCCATTACTGCAGACTGATCAGGATTCAGTTTAAAAAAGAAACAGCAAATCTGATTAAAGAGGAAGCTGAATATATCAACCAACAAATAGAGAACTTGGAACCAACTGTAATTTCAACAGAAGACAAAACCATTTCCGTCTTTCACAAAATGGTTTTCACAATGGTTGACGGAAAAGTATGCAACGCCGTATCAGAAACCTCGTCGGCCCAAGTTTGCTTTGTCTGTCGAGCAAAGCCGAAAGAAATGAACGGTATGGATGAAGTCCGAACCAGAGATGTGCAAGTGGATGAATCAACCTTTCAGTTAAAGTGGATAAAACTCAAAATCAGCCATTATTTCAGCTTATGCCACTGTCAGGGTCATTGAGGGAAATGAGAGAGCTCTATTGAGAAGAGGGGGGCTGAGCGAGGGGTCTTTCGACTTTGCATGCCTGGATACGATTTCTGGACTGCATGCTGCATGTTGCCTACAGACTAGAAATTCAGAAATGGCAGGCAAGAAAGCAGAAGAAAAAGAAAGCGTACAGAATAGAAATAAATACAGAAATCCTTAAAAAAGAAGACAGGACTGATTGTGGACCGAGTTAGGCCAAGTGGTTGTGGAACATCGAATGATGGAAACATGGCAAGACGTTTCTTCAAGGATCCAAGTTTGCCCGCATAATAACGGGGGCCAAAGAAGAAATCATCAAGATTTTTCCGTTATCCTGCATGCACTATACTCTTTCTCATTTCAAGCCACCGTCTAGTTACCCTCAGGCATTGACCTACTTCCTTTTGTGCAGGCTCATAGATACGGAATGCATCAGGGTAGGGGTAAAACCTGATCTATCAAGAAAAGAAAGACGGTATACATAAATCGAGTTCTTTCCTTATTTTTTATTTCTTTATTTTCTTTAACTATTTTATCTTCTATTATTTTTTAATAAAATCGATTACTTTATATTTCTTGTGTGGGTCAATCCATATGAAATCAACCAATAAAAAAATAATTTGTTGCTGACATATTTTATTTTATTTTTACACATGAATTTTCTGTTTATGTAGTATAAAATGATTTTTTAAAAAAATTTACTACTACCACTATGGATTCTAGGAGCCATTTTGTTTATAGGGACTAGCCGTTTTTGGCGTTTTAGAGGTTAGCGATAAGTTAAATAATTTTTTTATTTATTAAGATATCAACTTGAAATAAAAACATCTTATTCTAAAGGAGACCATCCACATCGTGTTATGGCCAAAAATTTGTTAAAGTTTAAGGAAATAACCTAAAACTTAAATAGAAAAATGTGTTTTGATTAGAATAAATTGAAGAATTTAGGGAATTTTTTCCGAAGAAGGGATTAAAGCACAACTTTAATATTTTCCCCCCTTAAAGATATAATAGAGGGCAAGAATTTAAAAAATTTTCAAAACTTTTAAATGCCTCCTTTGGGTTTTACGGCCCTTCAAATATCGCAACTTGTCCAAAATTGCCGATTTTCAAACAGGTATATCTCAAAAAGGACTGAATCAAAAAATCTGAAATTTTCACACAATACCCTTCTAATAACTGGTAATCAACACAAAATTTCATCATTGTGTTTTAATCAAAAGTATTTTTTTTTGTTAAAGAAAAAAGCAAAAATACACAGTAGAACTCACATAAACGCCTGAAGTTTTAAACACAGAAAAAGAAGTAGGTTACATTAGTGAAAAATAAATATCCTGTTAGTACAATGTAGGCAGCATATATGGATATTAAGATTGTTTTAGCTAGGTTTACAATTACTTTTTTTAATTTAGATTTTTGAGAATATACAATTAATGCAAACACTAATAAGTATTGGTACGCTGAAAATAATGTTGAAATGTCTGGTATACTGCATTCTAATAATAAAAGAAAACTAGGCCTATATATTCAAAATGTGTAAACTGTAAAAGAAGAGTACCCAGGAATATGTTTAAATACATTAAAATAACTGAAAAACAAAACATAAGCCTACCTACATTTTACGGTAGATTCAATCCTTTTTGTGCACTGAAACCTTTAAAAAATACTGGAATTTTTAAGTTATTTAATTGGTAAATTATAATTGTCTTTGGGCATGATCCAAGTCATTTTATTTACTTTACTCTAGTTGTCCAAAGGTCATCACTGTATGGAACCATTGGGAAATTTCTTGACATAATTTTTGAGTTATGTTGTAGTACTTATTACTGTTTGCATTAATTGTATATTCTCAAAAATCTAAATTAAAAAAAGTAGTTGTAAACCTAGCTAAAACATAATATTAATATCCATATGCTGCCTACATTGTACTAACAGGATATTTATTTTTCACTAATGTAACCCACTTCTTTTTCAGTGTTTAAAACTTCAGGCGTCTATGTGAGTTCTACTGTGTATTTTTGCTTTTTTCTTTAACAAAAAAAACACTTCTGATTAAAACACAATGATGAAATTTTGTGTGTTGATTACCAGTTATTAGAAGGGTATTGTGTGAAAATTTCAGATTTTTTGATTCAGTCCTTTTTGAGATATACCTGTTTGAAAATCGGCAATTTTGGACAAGTTGCGATATTTGAAGGGCCGTAAAACCCAAAGGAGGCATTTAAAGGTTTTGAAATTCTTTTTTAATTCTTGCCCTCTATTATATCTTTAAGGGGAAAAATATTAAAGTTGTGCTTTAATCCCTTCTTTGGAAACAATTCCCTAAATTCTTCAATTTATTCTAATCAAAACATATTGTTCTAGTTAAGTTTTAGGTTACTTCCTTCTTTAGGAACCAGTTTTGTCTCCTGGAAAATCGCTTATGCAAGAACGGAATAAAGCTTCTGCTCATCGAGCGGCTTTTCAGTAGGCAAAACAGACCACTATAGAAGTGTTTGCAGCGGCGATGCAATCGTGGCGTCAACGTTGTGAAAAATGTGCACGGCTAGAGGTTGACCATGTGGACAAATGATGGGAGTTTCAGCTCTCTAGGGTCAACAGTTTATCAAAAATAAATTAGGAGACCTTAGAACTTGAAAGCACCTCGTATTAATGTGGCAACTATGCTGTTTATGTTCTTTCCCTCGATCGCAGGAAATTATGCCGTTTAATTGTTAGCAAATTATAATTAATATTTTTTTGCTTACAGTCTTATATCCTTGCAACTTCTCCTCCACTCGACACATCCTGTGCAGCCATGGCGCCTGATCTATCTCCCCGACAGTAAATTGTTTCTGAGTCGATCTCCCACAACTTTACCCTCCTGCTAAGTCGAAATTGTAGGATCCATGGCGTGCTTATTTCACGTCCCATTCACTTTGTCATCTTCCCTCGACTGTCTTCTATTCTGATTCACCATCCAAGGCTTACCGTTTAATGTAATGCTGCGAGAAGGTGTTCCTTTTTTTTTTTTACGTTTGCCAAGTGAATGGTCTACTTCCAAGCACGAGTGGATAAACATAACGTAAGTCCCACTTTGTGTGCAATATGCGCCGTGTTTTCGCGCATGAGGTTTCTCTCTCTTTTTTTTTTAAGTTCTCCTTTTATTTTTAAATTTATATTCGAAAGTCGTCGTCTTTTATTGATTTTTGCATTACTTACACAGGTATATGTCGTTTTTTTTTTGTTTTTTTTTGTATATTGTAGCGGACTCCAACGCGGACCATTCGAGACACCCTCGACGGAAATCAATATTCAAACTAGACTGTAATTGGACTGTTCTCTAATACACCCTCTGATAAGCGCAAAGCCCATACTTCGACAGGTTCATGATCTATTGTGGTGACTAAAGGAATACTACTTCCATTGGTTGCACCCTCCTGGGTTAGTGAGGAGAGTCGTTTATTTCCCAAACAATCAAAACTAGAGAAAAGATTCTCCCTCACTGAATCTAGGGGTAATACAAAAAAACAAAAAAATATTTAATAGTTAAATTCAAAGGTAAGTTCTCTTCATACGTTTTTCCTTTTTCTCTCTCTTAGGCCTTCGATTGTACGACGAACAATCTATGTCGCTTTTGTAGTGTCCCAGGATTCAGCTTCCTAAACTAATCATTGAAACACAGGTAGTCATAGCAGAGTCACAAGAAAACTTTAAATTGTGACGTCCGGGGAAGTTCCATCCGCAAAGTACAGTCGATGGTTAATCTATCGTTTGAATCGTTATCCTTTAAATTACTTTCCATCACTATTTTAGTTGTAGTTTCGTCTAATAACGTGAATGAGTTTGTCCTTTTAGGTAAAATTGTTACGTCGGGCCAAACTGGCGGAAATATTTCACATGAGGGAACGGGCGCAGAATTCCTTCTAATAACTAGTTACTAAATAAACGGTAACGCGCAGTGGGGGGAGTCCGACATATCGTTCACTCATACCGGTCTAGGGGCAAGGGTAGGTTAGTAGGGGAGCCCACCCGCGAACCCAAACTTTCAGTCGTACGATTCATCAGTCTATTCTGTTTCGAAAGCTCTTTGGTTTAAACAGTACCATAAATAACTAGCGGTCGTTTTAACAAAAGTAACCACTCCCAAGAAATAACAAAGAGATGATATTACTTGAAACAGCGGCAACAGCTTCGGTTTCTCGAGTCTTCAGTAATCTCCAAACTCGGCGGGCAGTTATGGAACGGGGTCATCGTGTCGCCCAACATTCACTAACGGCATCCGTACAGTCACGAGGAGAACTGTTTTCGAATGAATAAATGACTAAGAAAACTGGCTATGGTTTTCGGGCATCAATGTTATTCAAATTATCATCACAATTTTATCCAGATAAGTAAGATAAATTGGAACGGCTCTTTAATTATTACTTTCTTATCCGTCGAACGAAGTAAAAATAATCAATTTCAGGAAAAGTAAAATTCACTAATTTTATATCGTGGTTCCTCTATTTCAGATTGCCACGAGAGTCTATCGAACGCATTCGTCGTTTCACATTCTCTTCAAATGACACATTCTTAGTCGGTGGGGGGGGGGGGGGGGGGGTCGTTCCTAGCAGACCAGAGGAACACTCGAAGTTTACGTCCGTCCATCTTCGGACGCACGGGAACGAACGAACCACTTATCCCTATTTTCTTCTTCAACCCGTCGACATTCAATTATCACGGGCCGCATTGTTGCGAGAGTTTATGACGTAAAAAAAAACGCTTTGTCGATTGTCTACCTCACATCGTCAGAAGATAACAACCGACGCACACATAATAAAATTAAAATCAACAACTACGATGAATAAAAGTCCGGCGTTTTACAAAATTAAAATACACAACAGGTCAAAAGTAGACTGAATATTTTTTTTTAAGTCAATGATACAGAGGGGGGGGGGGCTCTACAATATGTATGTGTAAATACACATTTGCACGTTTTATGTAAATTTCTGCATTCTTTTTTTTTGCATTTATAGCCACATTTTTTGTGTTTTTCATGCTTTGAATAATTTATTTGTTCGTTGCTTCTTGTATTTTATTTACATGCCACTGCTGCCACAATGCGTGTTTACAATATTAATTGTAATCAATAAAGATGTTGTTTACTCTAAACCACGTTCCATTTTTTTAATCCTCTGAAATTGAAGAGTAAAAAACAAACATTAGAAAAAAATTTAAAGGGATTAAGGGAAACCAAAAAAGAGAGCATAGTCGAAGAGACAATAAGAAAAGGAAAATACAAAAAACTTATCGAGGAATATCCCGATATAGCCCCAAAGCTGAAAGTCGTTGGAAACCTATGAGAAGTTGGACGACCTCGCTTGGAAAGTGAACAGACAGAGCTGATAAAAGCAATAATAAATATTGCTTGTAATGGAGCTGGTGCTGATAGTCAGTGAAGAACAGAAACCCTTAGAGCTTGTGTCACCCTTGGTGATCTAGTGAAATCTCTTCAAGATCAGGGCTTCACATCGTTAGTAGGTCTGCTGCCTACTTGCGTTTATTGCCACGAAGAAGCAATACAGCAGAAGGAGTCAGGCACATTTCCACAGTTCCAGTGAAGCTCAGCAGAGCAACCAACGGTTTAAGAAAACCTAACCAGGATTCACAATTTGCATCTGCCACAGTTTCATTCCTTCGTGATTTGGGTGTTCTTCTCGGAAACAACGTTGTATTCTACTTATTACAGGATGATAAGGCACGTGTACCCTTGGGTTTACCAGCTGCCAACAAGCAGGCACCTATACTGATGCACCTGGAATACAAAATCATGCTGCCTGACCACGACTGGATTATTGCACGAAAGATTTTGAACTTGAAAAGAAAAATTCCAAGCAGCTGGTAAAGCACTGGCTGAAGTGTGGAACTCAACGGTCATCGACAACTATACAGTCACTGCAGAGTATATTTCACCTATTTCCGAGGCTCCACTAGATGTGACAGAAGCCAGTGAAGAGTGGTAACAGGCACATATTCGGCAGTCGCAATATCTCTTTCAGAAGTTAAATGTGATGACACGTCATGTTGCAGACCACGGAGAACTCACATACGCACGATTCTACCGGAAAGATTTCTCCCCCACCTATTCCTTTGGATCACACTGATCGTGGAGTAGAATTCTGCACATATGATGAGTATCTGAAGAAAGACAAACTGCATTTTGAAGTTTGCAAAATCGCTTGCTGCTCTCAAATCTTGTGCCTCCCTGCCCCGAGTTTGATCCTTTCTTGCCATTTGATTACTTCTGCCCATCTGTTCACCTCAAATTATGTCAACGAGTGTGCGTGAAATGTGGGTGTCATTTTCCATCCTCAAAGGCAATGAAGAAACGTTCAGATTCACTCGACGCGTTTCCAGCAAATGATTCAACGAGAAGTCGAGACAGAACTTCTGGATGTTCTTATCATTGAACAGAACATTGACTGTTAGATGCTAGTGCCAGTGGTGGGTGTACTATGCCTCTAATTGATAACCTCACGAGTGGCTACAGTCTCCCTTTACCGATGTGGAATAGATTAACTGCATCATCAAAGTAACACACAAACCGTTCTCTTGTTTTTTTTTCATTAACACATAAACCGTTCTCTATCTTTACCAAGTGCATTCAGAACTTCAAATACGTATTCTTGTATTTCAATATTTCAAAATTTTTGTCATTTATATATCAGTTCCTGCAATTTTAAAATAAGTTATGAAAAAACATTTTGATTTGGGATCTTTCCACTAGAATTTGTATAATGTTTATTATTGTTATTATTATTATGATTGCATTAAAATAATCGCCATCTGTTATAAAACTAATCTTTATTTTAAAATAACGTTTATCAATGTTAAGAAATGCTCATAGAAAATTGCCATAATTTTACGTATTCAAAAATTTGTATTTGTAATAAAAATTTAATTCAGTTTGAAACTTTAATTCGAAATTGAATACTGCTTAAATTCAAATTTAAAATTGCATTAAGTAAAATTAAGTAACATTTAAGCCAGTTTAAAAGTTTAACCTAAATTTGGAGGGGGTAGAGAAAAGCCACGTAATTTGGGGGGGGGGGGTGCTCGAGAACACACGATGATGCACGAAGGGGGGGGGGGGGTTAAAATTCGTGAAAAACACCACACGTATTTTATGGATGGCCCCTTATCGACTGCCATGTTATGTTGCTCAGCGCTCAAGATATTCGTAAATTATTGCAGCGCCGGTTGTGGAGCTAAGTAAGCGCTCATGTAGAACGCATTTTTACTACCACCAGTTTACGATCACGGCCTTTGTTGCCAAGACACATTCCAGAGAAGCAAACCAATAATAGAAAACACTATGAACGCTATCTGGCAGGAGACAGATGGAAGAACAGTCACATTGGATGAGGCTTGGGTCTATTTATCGAGAGATAGCAAAACACGGGCAAATTTTTTTATCGACAACCAGGTAATACGACTCCACCTGACTGGTATGTCAATGCAGGGTGTGTTTCCCGAAAGGATTCATTCATGGTGGTTGCTGGGCACAACTACAATGGACGTCTGACCATCAAAAAGGACCATCTAAAGCAAAGATAAATGTTGCCTACTATCAGGAAAGTGTCTTGGAAATATATACGTTTTTCTATGAATAATAAGCGCGCTCATTTTATCGCCAGCCTCAAATAGACGCCGCATCATAAAAAGTTAAAGTGATATTAATATTTTTCAGAAATTTTTATTAAGATAAATGCAAGATAATTTTTGGTTCGTAAAGGGTAATGGGTACCTTAAACTGGAAGGAGACCCACACGCTAAACATTTGTGAAGATGTGTGGAATCGGCCGGGCCAATTACCTAGTGTCCTACCTCGCCTCCACGTGGTGCGGGCTGGACTCTGCTGTAAAGCAGAGTGACTAAAGAGGAGGGCTACTTTTAAGGAGTAAACCTTGAAAAATCCGGAAGAAGGCAATGGCAAACCACTTCTGTACTCCTGCCAAGTAAATGCTATGGACAGTGAACCTACAGTTGTCGATATGGTGCTGGATGATGAGTCCCCCAGGTCTGATGGTACCTCAATGGCTACTGGGGAAGAACGAACCTGGTTGTTATGATGGGAACAGATCAAAGCCGAAAGGAAATCTGTTCTCTGATGTGACCAGGTACGAAAGGAGACCTCCTCGTTTCACACAGTCGCACATAATCGGTGCTCGGAACGTTCGAAGCATGAGTCAAGGAAAACTAGCAATCGTGAAGGCAGAGATGGAACGAACAAACTGGATATTCTAGGTGTAAGCGAATAGAAATGTACAGGAAGGGGATTCTTCAACTCAGATACACTGTGTACTACTCAGGTAGCGAATCTCTTCGTCGGAATGGAGTGGCGGTTATCATGAAAAAGGAATTAGCAACTGCTGTTATGGGATACAAGCCAGTGAGTGACAGGATATTGTTTGTTAGAATTAGAGGAAGTCCTGTAAACATCTCAATTGTCCAAGTGTATGCTCCAACATCTGATGCCGAGGAGGAAGAAAGAGAGACTTTCTATAGTAATCTGCAGGAGGTGTTGGATGCAATCCCTTGCAAGGATGTTTTACTGCTTATGGGCGATTGGAATGCTGAAGTTGGAGATCTTGAAGCCCCAGGCATTATTGGAAAATATGGACTAGGACAACACAAAGTGCAGGTGAACGTCTTGTTAATTTCTGTGAAGAAAATGGCTTGTTTATAGACCTTTTTACCGCAAACTATTGTCACCGAGGGCGCTGCTCTCGTCCGCCATTACACTCGAAAAATTCTGCACGATCGAGTGGATTAACAATTCCTTCGGTTTTTTATTCAAAAACAAAAACTGTGGCCACCCGATGCTCGGTAGTTGGGTGTAAAAACTCATATGCGACTTTAAAAAAATGGAAAAGTGCATCGTGCGACCTTCATAATGGTCTAAATCACGAAGATTGCCCATGTTTAGTACCATTCCGACTTCATTCCTTTCCTAAGAATGAGGAACAACGACTTGAATGGATACGTTCTCTGCAAAGAAAGGATTTTTTTCCAGGAAAATACTCGACAGTAAGTAATTATTTCTTTCCATATAAAAATTATTGAATACGCAGTCAACTATCAGATAACCTAAACTCCTGCCACTCCTTATCACTTTGACAGCTGGCGGTAGTGTTGTGTGTTTAAGATGTCTAGTAGTAAAAATTTAGGCACATTTTAAGATTATTGTTTTTACTTTTGTTACTTAATACTGATTTGATTTGCATTTGTTGAGCAAGTTTTAAAAATCAAATAACTTGCAGGTGTGTTCACAACATTTTCTTGATGACCAACCAACCCTCACCAAATATGTACCTACTTTGAATATGGGTTATAATAAAAAGGTATATTGTTAATTATTTTCTTATAAGGAATGAACCATTGATGTAATGTTGTGGTTACTTAATCACCACTAATTTTTTCTCAAAATTTATTCAGGTAGTTAAAGGCCGACGTCAAATTATTAAACATCCCTTGACAACTAACAGATCCTCCTGCAAATCTGCTGACCGAATTAGTAATCCTGCCAATCTTGAATTACCACAGGAGAATGATCAAAATTTGATAAACATCGATGAACCCGGTGTGTCAGAGGAACAAGAAATGTTGCTTGACCAGTCAGAGAATTGTGATGAAACTGAAGTGTATTGTTGTTCATGCAAAAAGATGAAAGTTAATGTAGGAACTCAATGGGAAGACATGCATCTCAATGATCATAATTATACTTCCAAAGAACCGCAACCAGAAAAAGTTTCCATTTCTATACAGGCGGATATGCCTGTGTATACTTCAATCACAACAGATAGTGTGTGTTAGTTTTTCACAGGTTTGACACTGAGTCTTTTCTTCTGTCTTATTGAAGCTACAAAATCGTATCAATTTCCAAGTAAAATTATGTATTTGGAAGATCAAATATTATTGGTATTAATGCGTCTTAGATTAGGATTGTTATTTGAAGATTTAAGAAGGAGGCTTTCCATTTCCACCTCTTTAGCAAGTAACTTGTTTGGCAGATGGATTGTCATTTTAGCTAAAGAACTTAGCAAAATTGCATGCTGGTTACCTCGAGAAACAATTCGGGGAACTCTGCCAAATTCTTTTAAGGAAGTTCATCCTAATACCACATGTGTGATTGATTGTAGTGAAGTTGTTATGCAACGCCCAAGCTCGTTAAAAACACGGTCACAAACACACAGTAATTATAAATCTCATAACAATTTCAAATTTTTAATAGGAATTGCTCCTAATGGATTTATCATGTTTTAGTCACCGGCATTTGGTGGAAGAGCAAGTGATAAATTCATTGTTAAGGAATCTGAATTCTTGAATTATATTGAACCTGGTGATGAAATCATGGCTGATCGTGGATTTATTATTGAAAACGAAGTATTGGATAAAGGTGCTTCTTTAACCCTCCGGTGGGCGCGCCCGTGGCAGAAAGCCGCAAATTTTAGTTTCTGAACTGTCCCCTAGGTACCGGTAGTGTTTACTGTCTGTTCTGCCTGGTATGCAATTTTCATGATAGATGGCAGTATTTCCGACATGCGGATAAATCATGTGCATAACGCTTCAGTAGCTGTGGTGCTTTGAAAAGAAAGTGACGTGTCTGCGGCTATTTTGCCGCCTGCGCGCCCAGTCATGTAAGTATTAATCTTTGTTAGTTTTGTGATGTTTTTTTTTATTTTTCATGCATATTTTGACCATTACCATAGAATCAAACGTCTTCTTAGAGCTTGGTTAAGTTTTGTTTTGAATCTTTTGGTTTTCGCCTATTCTATATACCGGTGCCTGTTTTTCCTATGTTATCTGAGTTTGTGTTTACGTTCAGGTCTCGTCGATTTCTGCGCTCTGAAGACTTTGACGAAGTAGTCAAGGAATTATCAGCATTGTCGGAAGAAGAAAATGAAGAGGATGAGTCAGATGACCCAGAAATGGATGATGAAATGATACGAACTGACAACTACAGCAGTGACTCAGCGCAATCAGCGGATGAAGCGGAAGCCGATCAACTAACTGTGCCAGAAGTCGCTGAAGATGATTACCATTTTTACATCAGGAAAGATGGAGATACGCTTTGGATGAGTAACCCTCTACCTTTAATTAAAAAGAAGGTCAAAAATATTATGAAAATAATGCCAGGTCCAAAAAGGAATACTACAACTGCGCAGAAAGAAGTAGACACGTTTCACCTGTTCATTACTGATGCCATGATAGATGATATTGTAACTCACACTAACAGATACATTCAGCAAAAAAGAAATGATGTCAATTATGGTAGAGATAGAGATTGTAGAGAAACTACAAAAGTGGAGGTCAAGGCTCTCTTTGGTGCGTTATACTTGATAGGCATAAAAAAGGGATCACATACAAATTGTGCTGAACTGTGGAATTCCGATGGCACAGGAATGATAATTTTACGCGGACTCTTCAGTTATAAGCGTTTCCGATTTCTGCTTCGAGCCCTTAGGTTCGACAATTTAGATACACGGAACGAGCGAAGAGCTATGGACAAGCTTGCACCTATTCGTGATTTTCACCAAAATTTTGTGAATAACTGTTTGACTCACTACAATGCCAGCGAGTTTGTGACTGTTGACGAGATGCTACAAGCTTTTAGGGGGCGATGTGGCTTCATACAATATTCACCAAACAAGCCAGCCAAGTATGGGCTGAAAATATACGCACTCTGTGACGCAAAAAACTTTTTATACTCTCAACTTAGAAATATATTGTGGCAAGCAGATGCCTGGTCCTTATCTCAAATCAAACAAACCAGATGACATTGTGAAAAGACTGGTTGAACCATTAAAGGGTTCCAAACGAAATATCACAACTGACAACTACTATACAAGCTACACTCTGGCTAAAGATCTTCTTGAGAAGGGGCTGACCTTACTCGGAACTATGAAAAAAAATAAAAGAGAAATACCACCAGAATTCCAAGCCAACAAAACAAGAAAAATCAAGTCTACGCTCTCTGGTTTTCAGTATGATTTTTGCTTTCTTCTTCGGTGCCTAAAAAAAATAAGGCGGTGATATTTCTCTCATCGATGCATGATACAAATGAGATTGACGAAGAAACCTGCAAACCCACAATAAACCTGGATTACAATGCCACAAAGGGAGGAGTAGATACGGTTGACCAGATGTGCGCATCCTACACAACTTCTAGAATAAGTAGAAGATGGCCTCTCGCGCTATTTTATCGGCATCTTGATATCGCAGGAATCAACGCCAACATAATTTTCAAATTCAACAATCCTGATAACCGAGAAAGAAGAAGACTGTTTTTGAAGAATCTGGCACTTAGCCTTATGGAAACTCATCTGGAAGAAAGATCTAGACTATATAATCTGCCAAAAGATATCACAGCATTTTTAGCTAAATATAAAAAATAGGATGAGGTTCAAGAAGCACCAAAACCAGGAATCTGTCATATTTGCGGACACGCATAAGAATAACAGATCAAAAATTGTGTGCCAGAGATGGAGAAATAATGTCTGTAAGAGGCATTCGCGTCAAGAGACAACATGTGTCAGGTGCGACGGCGACCAGGACCAAGATATGGACGTCGATGTCTAAGCATTATGTTTTTGTGTTTAATAATAATAAATAAAATTTAAAACACCTGAACCAGTCTATTTACTTCTCATACTACCTTGTCTTAGAGTAAAAAAGTGCATTTTACACAGTGTAGCAACCATACTTGATCCAAGATTCAAGAATATGGACTTCAAGAGTGCGCAATGTTGTGCCACAGCCATTAACTTTGTGAATAATGGCCTCAAGTCTAAATCTGCAAGTGATCAAACAACAGGTGACAATGTAACTGCCACTGATAGTAATGATTTGTGGTCGAAGAGAACTGTTGCGTTAGCTATGAAAACTGCTTCGTCTCACAGCAGCAATGGTTTGCACGCAAGTCTGGCATTTTACCTTGAATCGCCACTGACTCCTCATAATAGTAATCCACTGCATGCATGGAAGATGATGCACGGAAATATTGCATTTAGAATGATGGCCCAGAGATTTTTAACGCCACCAGCAACATCTGTGCCTGCAGAAAGACTTTTTTCAAAAGCACCATTGGAAAAAAAAGGACCATGTTAAGTCCAAAGCATTTGGAGAAATTGTTGGTTTTACAATCGATGCCTTTGAATGTCTTGCATAAATTTTGTTAAACCCAACTTTTACATTTGTCAAATTATCAGTAATAAAATGTCTGTTGTAGTCTAAGCTTTATCCATGTGATTTCATGCTATTTTATTGAGATAAAAAAATTAAAAGAACCATCGATGGTATTTCTGAACCCATCGATGGTTTCCTGTGCCCATCGGTTGTGTTTCGATGAAGGTTCATAGTTCATACCATCGATGGTGCCACCGATGGTGGTTTTTAATCCATCGCACACCACTACTTTTGATACATCGATATACTTTGTACACTGTCTCTCGTATACTGTATTACGTGTAAAAAAGCTACTAAAGATAAAATCTCGGGATACTTAGTGTAATTTTTAAGGTAATGCATTTTTTAAGGTTTCATGCGTCATTTCAATTAGGGACATCGATATAAATTCCGGCGTTTATTTGTTTCCATTATTAAACCAATCCGTTAGCTTTCAGATTATTAAACGTCTTTTCATGTGTATGCCTTCTCATTGGCCGCTTCATTTAACCCATTCTAATTTCGACCAATCCCATGCGGCCTAAACCATCTAAGAATATGATAAGCCGTTTTAGTTTTCTACTAATGTGTTCAGTCAAAGGACAAGATCCCCCAAAATGTATTCGATGTAACACACCTCCAGTTACACAAAATGTCCTAAATATCCGCAAGTCAAGAGAGTGCAAAGTGCTAAAGTGTCCCCGGAGATTTCCTATGCCTCAATGGTCTCCAAACAAGATAAGAGCATTAACGTGAATGATTTTCAAGAAATGTATAAACAAATTGGCAATGTATGCAATTTGTTAAACGAACTAGGCAAGAAAATGCCACTGATGAGTGGAATACTTACGAATAAACACTGACAGTATGGCTGATCGATGCTATTCTATTACAAATCAAGGTAAACTTCGTTGCGTAATATGGAACGCCAGGGGGGTCCCCCGGAGGCGTATTGAGTTTTACAACTTCCTAACCCAATGGGATATAGACATAGCATTTCTATGTGAGACACACTTAAGGCCAGACCGCGACTTCAGGCTACCTGGTTACTGTGTCTATCGTAAAGACAGAATTCTTCCCACTACAGTAAAGTCCCGGTCAGGTGGGTCAGCAATTATTATTAAGAAAGGCATTCATCATCGGGAGGAACCAATCCGAGACTATATGGGAATGGAAGCTGCCTCTGCTATCATTACTGATGCCACACTGGGAGAGGTGAAACTAGTGGCTCTATATAATGCGCCCAAGCATAAATTCGATACCAATGAGCTTGACGAGCTGTTTTCCGGGAATATTCCCGTTATTATGGCGGGAGACCTGAACGCTAAGCACTCGCACTGGAATTCAAGATGCCATAACCAAAACGGTGTCCTTTTGTATGGCTACGTGCAAAGGCAATCTGATATTATTGCAGTAGGCCCTGTGGATGATACATATTATTGTGATCATTCTCCTTCAAGCGATGTACTTGATATTGTGTTGTTGAAGGGCTTCTACAAATCATTCAGTATCTATACTGTCAATGATCTATCCTCAGACCATAAACCAGTTGCACTAAATTTTGATAACGTAAACATTGACCTCAAAGAAGAACTGAGACTCAAACAAGACTGGAAATTTTTTAGAGAAATTCTCAAAAATGATGACGACCCACTAAATAACGTACATAGTACGAGCGACATAGATACCAATGTGAAAAGGCTTACTGAACGTATAAATGCAGCTATTGACTCTAGTGCTTCGCCCTTAGAGTTGAAGCGAGCTGATCACCTTGATCTCACCCCAGAAATCAAACAATTAATTGAGCAAAGGAATAAGGTTAGAAGGCAGTGGTACCGAACTCGTGATTCATGGCTTAAAACCAAGTATAATAGGCTCACAAGAAGAGTTCACGAGGAGGTAAAAGCACTTCGTAATGACAGATGGAACGATAAAGTTAAGAGTCTGTCGACCCACGATAACTCTATTTGGTGCATGGTTCGAGCCTTGCAAAACAAGAAAGCCATTAATATCCCACCTCTGTTAGCCCAAAATGGCAAATTCATCACGAATGATGATGATAAAGCGCAGCTTATTGCAAGTTTACTTTCAGAACAGTTTGTCATGCCTACTGATGGTCGGCAAATAGGACTTGATATGTCTGAGAAAGTAAAATCCTGCATAACTGGCTTCTATAATATTCACGGCAATGAATTCCCAAAATATAGCATTGATGTAAATGAAGTCCTAAGCATCATTAATAATTTAAAAACGAGAAAAGCTCCAGGTAAAGACTCTATTAAGAACAGTGCTTTGAAAAATTTACCTCCAAATACAATTCAAGATATTGCAAAAGTGATTAACGACTGCTGGAAGAACACTTACTTCCCGGATGCTTGGAAGCAATCAGTTGTCTTAAGCATTCCTAAGCCAGGACAAAATCCTGCAAATCCTGTTAGCTACAGGCCCATCAGCTTGTTACCATCAATTTCCAAAATCCTGGAAAAAACAATTCTCAAGAGATTCATTGAGCACTGTGATGCCAACGATCTCATCCGCGATGAACAATTTGGCTTTCGCTCAAACCATTCCTGCCAACTCCAAACATGGAGGCTCGCAGCGGATATCAATGAGCCCCTTAATCTCTCTATGTATTGTGGGGTCGTTTTCCTCGATGTACACAAAGCCTTCGACCAAGTCTGGCACGATGGTCTTATTTTTAAAATGATTATGGATGGATTTCCTCAAGACTTAATTACTCTGATACACTCGTTTCTCTCCAACCGGTTCTTTCAGGCCAGAGTTGGAGATAATCTATCTCCTATGTATGAAGTAAAAGCTGGTGTCCCACAGGGTTCAGTCCTGGGGCCAGTATTATTCAATTATTTTATGCGAGACTTTCCAAGTCCTTCTAAATGTAAGCTCTTTTTTTACGCAGATGACGCTGCTATACTGACCTGTGCTCGTCAACCAGCCGTAGTAGTCTCGCGGCTGCAGAAGGCTATAAAGGAGTGTGAAAGCTGGTTTAGCAAGTGGAGGCTAAAATTGAATGTAGACGAATGCAAGGCGATGTTTGTCTCCAAGAAGAGAAAGAGATCATTAGATTCTCTAACACTATATGGCAAAAAACTGGATTGGGTTGAAACTTATAAATATCTTGGTGTTGTTATTGACTCTAAACTTACCTGGACTCCCCACGCAACTTATGCGTTGAATAAGGCTAGGAGAGCCAAGTTTAGCTTAATTGCTCTGCTGGGCCGAAATAGTGCTCTAAACATTGATAATAAACTCCTACTCTATAAGGTCATTGTTCGGACTATTTTGACGTATGGTATGCCCGTCTGGGCCACAATATGTAAGACTAGGTGGAAAGAACTGCAAACGTTACCCTTAGGACTATTGCGCAAAAAGATCGGAGAATTGTTCGTAATTCCTCCATTTATAATAACTTCAACATGACTCATATTGGCAAATACGTTCAAGGGCTCATGGAATCCATGCTGCCCAATATAGAAAATCATAGCAACGAGCTAGTCTCGGGCATTTTAAAGCATCCTATGCATAGAAAGAGATATCGTGATCCAAGGCATATACTTGATATTAATTTTGAAGACATTGATAATGTCTTATTTCCAGATTACTGGACTTCATAGGTCGTGTTTTATCTAATACTAGTGGTCTGCTTCTAGTCTAGACAATCGTCAATCAAATTTTCCTCCACCAAGAGGAGGCAATTTTTCTTTTATACTTTGGATGACCCTTGTGGGTACATCAGGCTTCTTTTCTAGCTCAGTGTATTTCCCTTGGAATATGATTATGAAGGGTGAGATTATGGAAGCTATGCTTTAAGTTCCACTCGAATACCGATACACTACACTGTTCGATTGTCGATTTGTCTACTAATGTGTAAAACTGTGTCCTGCGAAAAGGCCTACCGGGATGCCTGCTTGGATGCTAGGTTTGCTGCTTTTGACCTAGTGTTCAACGAAATGTTAGAAGCCCTCCGGGATGAAATAAACGCTAAGGATAGTGCACTGGAGGAAAAAGTCGAATCCCTACACAAAAGTTTTGAGGAGAAGTTCGAAGGTATCAATAAGGAAATTAAGGACTCTCGTAGAGATGTTATTGACAAGATAAGCGAACTGGAATCCAACGCCTAATTGCTGAAAGAAACAGGACCCGTAGACTTTGGCAACGCTATCGTGAACCTTGGCTCAAAACCAAGTACAACAGGTTAGTGCGAAGAGTTCAAGAGGAGATAAAAGAGCTTCGCGACGCTAGATGGAATGAAAAACTCAAAAGCTTGTCGGCTCGCGACAATTCCATTTGGAGTATGGTTAGAGCTTTACAGAAGAAGAAGAAATGTTATGCTTCCTCCACTCCGTACACCACAAGGTAACTATGTGCAAACTGATCAGGACAAGGCCCAAGTCATTGCAGATTCACTGGAAATGCAGTTTGTTACTCCTTCGATTTACATCGATGTTTTTTTTTTTTTAACGATCCATCGAATTTTCGATGTTTTGAATCCTCGAAAAAAAACCCATCGATTATCATTCCTTGTTCTCGGTGATAAGTAGCTTTCACAGATTTTAGGTTTATATAAGTTAAAAATAAATAGTTAATAAATACAACTGAAAAATAAAATAATAATTAACAAATAACAAAATAATAAATATATAAGTATAATCAAAATAAAACTAAAAAATCAAATAAAGAGCTGACGTTTCGGATAGAGCCTATCCTTTATCAAAGCAAAAAAGGATAATTCTCTAAAAGCAAAGAGAATATTAGAGAATTATCCTAAAGTTATGAAATTAGTACGACAATCGACAATCGAACAGTGAAGTGTACATTCGTTAGGATGGGACGAAAGCAGCGCTTTCACAAAGCTCATCTAACCAGAATAAACTCCAAAGGAAATACACTGAGGTAGTCAAGAAGCCTAACCAACCCAAGCGGTCTTCCATATTATACAAAAAAGAAAGCAAGATTGACGATTGTCAGAAACAAAAAACAAACGAAATAAAAAATACAAGGAGAAATAAGATTATCACATCTTCCTGTAGTCTGGGAAAGAGACGTTGCTAATATCTTCAAAATTGATGTCAAGAACGTGCCTAGGTTTACGATACTTCGTATGCCAGTTCATATTCATTGAGTTCTCCAGTATCCCTTTCACAAGCTTATTGTCGTGAGTCTTCATCTTCTGTATCATAATCAAAAGGAGATCCTGTATAAACTTACCGATATGGGCCATGTTTAAATCGAGGTGGATGGATTGGTTTTTCACCGTCCTTCTGTCCAGCTGGGCAATGGTCCTCAGGGTAACATTCTGGAATGACTGTAGTTCACTCCATCTGCTTTTACAGATAGTCGCCCACGCAGGCATGCCATAGAGGAGTATGGTCCGGATAATCGATTTGTACAGAAGTAGCTTGTTGTCAATGCTGAGGGCGCTGTTGCGACCCATAAGAGCTATGATACTGTACTTAGCCCTCTTCGCTTTGTTCAGAGCATAGGACATATGCTGGTTCCATGAGAGTCTTGAGTCAATGATAACTCCCAGGTACTTGTAGTTTTCTATTGAGGTACAAAGCCTTGCACTTTCTGACGTTAAGGTTCAACTTCCAGCAGTTAAACCAGTCTTCGAACTGCTTCAAGGCGCACTGCAGCCGAGTGATAACGTGAGCCGGCTGGTGTGCCCATGTCATAATGGCAGTGTCATCCGCATAAAAATACAGATTACAATTATCGGGTTTTGGGAAATCATGTACAAAGTAATTAAATAGCATAGGCCCGAGGACAGAACCCTGAGGGACACCGGCCTTTACAACATGGGGTGTGGAAAGATTTTCTCCAACTTTGGCTTGATAGGATCTGCCGTCAAGAAAGGATTTCACCATCAAGATCAAATCGGCAGGGAACCCGTCTCTGATCATTTTGTAGACAAGGCCCTCATGCCACACTTGGTCAAAAGCTTTACTGACATCGAGAAATACCACCCCACAGTACCTGGATAGGTTCAGGGGGGTGCTCAGGTCTTCAACGAGCCTCCATATCTGCATCGGACAAGAGTGGGCAGCACGAAAGCCAAACTGCTCTTCCCGTAAAAGGTCATTTGCTAGACAGTGATCTTGGAATCTGACAAGGATCGTTCTCTCCAACACCTTAGACATCGTGGGTAGCAAACTAATAGGTCGGTAGCTCGCGGAAATTGCAGGATTTTGTCCCTGCTTTGGGATACTCAACACAATAGATTTCTTCCAAGCCACAGGGAAGTAAGAAAATTTCCAGCAGTCGCTAATGATATTGGTGAGAAATTCAATAAAGTTCTTTGGGAAATTCATAAGGGCGTTATTACTCACCTTGTCTTTTCCTGGAGCCTTCTTCTTTTTCAGTTTATTTATGATGTTGGCGATCTCACCAGCCTCGATGTTGTACTTCGTAAAATGCTTGGGGACTTCATCAAAGTTGTAAATACCTTCTTCCACACGCCGAGACATGATTTGGCTCTCGGGCTTATCGTTGGTAGGAGTAACAAACTGCAGTTCCAGTGAATCTGCAATGACTTGGGCCTTGTCCTGATCAGTTTGCACATAGTTACATAGTAAGCATCACAAATGAAATCTCAGGTGAAAAATACACCACGATTAGCAAAGTCATACCAATTTTAGGTATTTTTAGTGAAGCAACTGTTTTAGACCCTAGGTTTAAAAAGATAGATTTTAGAAGCAGGTCCGCATGTGCACATGCAATAAATCGTATCAATCAGAAGTTACTTTTGATGCCTACTTCTGAATTGGAATTGGCTAATAGTGACGAAATGGAACAGACAAACGATGAGGATCTTTGGGACAGAAGGGAAATTTCAGTACTCTTATCCGATACTGCACGGAATGCTAACTCAATTAATTCTGATTTGCATTCCAATCTCAAAGTTTATTTAGAGGCGCCAATTGAGTCACATAAAATTGACCCACTTAAAGAAGAGTTTGGAGAAATTCAATTTTCATTTGTGTTCTTTGGCAGTAGAAAGCTTAAGTATACCAGCAACATCTGTTCCAGCTGAGCGTTTGTTTTCAAAAGCTGGAGAAATAATTACTAAATAACGTTCCTCCCTTTAGCCAAAGCATTTAGAGAAATTGTTGGTAATGCATTCTTTAACAATAAAAGAGTTGAAAGAATTGTTTTAAGTATTGTTGTCTTCAGAAAAATGTTTTTGTCTCGAATATTATTATCCTGAAAAAATAAAAAATTTATATATTCAAATTATTCTTGTGGTGGTGTTTTAGAGGTTCATTTTACATGTTTTGAAAGTAGAAAATAATCGATTGTAAATCGATGCAGATATCAATAAACAACGATGTATTTTTTAACATCGATGCTAAATTTTTATACATCGCACGGCACTAATGGTTAGAGCTTTACAGAAGAAGAAGAATGTTATGCTTCCTCCACTCCGTACACCACAAGGTAACTATGTGCAAACTGATCAGGACAAGGCCCAAGTCATTGCAGATTCACTGGAAATGCAGTTTGCTACTCCTACCAACGATAAGCCCGAGAGCCAAATCATGTCTCAGCGTGTGGAAGAAGGCATTTTCAACTTTGATGAAGTCCCGCAGCATTTTACGAAGTACAACATCGAGGCTGGAGAGATCGCCAACATCATAAGTAAACTGAAAAAGAAGAAGGCTCCTGGAAAAGACAAGGTGAGTAATAACGCCCTTATGAATTTCCCAAAGAACTTTATTGAATTTCTCACCTATATCATTAACGACTGCTGGAAATTTTCTTACTTCCCTGTGGCTTGGAAGAAATCTATTGTGTTGAGGATCCCAAAGCAGGGGCAAAATCCTGCAGTTCCCGCGAGCTACCCTCAATGTCCAAGGTGTTGGAGAGAACGATCCTTGTCAGATTCCAAGATCACTGTCTAGCAAATGACCTTTTACGGGAAGAGCAGTTTGGCTTTCGTGCTGCCCACTCTTGTCCGATGCAGATATGGAGGCTCGTTGAAGACCTGAGCACCCCCCTGAACCTATCCAGGTACTGTGGGGTGGTATTTCTCGATGTCAGTAAGGCTTTTGACCAAGTGTGGCATGAGGGCCTTGTCTACAAAACGATCAGAGACGGGTTCCCTGCCGATTTGATTTTGATGGTGAAATCCTTTCTCGACGGCAGATCCTATCAAGCCAAAGTTGGAGAAAATCTTTCCACACCCCGTGTTGTAAAGGCCTGTGTCCCTCAGGGTTCTGTCCTCGGGCCTATGCTTTTTAATTACTTTGTACATGATTTTCCAAAACCCGATAATTGTAATCTGTATTTTTATGCGGATGACACTGCCATTATGACATGGGCACATCAGCCGGCTCACGTTATCACTCGGCTGCAGTGCGCCTTGAAGCAGTTCGAAGACTGGTTTAACTGCTGGAAGTTGAACCTTAACGTCGGAAAGCGCAAGGCTTTGTACCTCAATAGGAAGCTCAAGCATCCCCCAGATTCTCTTGTTCTGTTCAATAAGAAACTGGACTGGGTGGACAACTACAAGTACCTGGGAGTTATCATTGACTCAAGACTCATGGAACCAGCATATGTCCTATGCTCTGAACAAAGCGAAGAGGGCTAAGTACAGTATCATAGCTCTTATGGGTCGCAACAGCGCCCTCCGCATTGGCAACAAGCTACTTCTGTACAAATCGATTATCCGGACCATACTCCTCTATGGCATGCCTGCGTGGGCGACTATCTGTAAAAGCAGATGGAATGAACTACAGTCATTCCAGAATGTTACCCTGAGGACCATTGCCCAGCTGGACAGAAGGACGGTGAAAAACCAATCCACCCACCTCGATTTAAACATGGCCCATACCGGTAAGTTTATACAGGATCTCCTTTTGATTATGATTGGTTTGGTTTGTTTGGTATTAACGTCCTTTTCAACTGCCATGGTCATTTCAGGACGGCGTTATAGGGGCCGCAAATTTTGCCTCGCAAGGGTTCTTTAACGTGCAGCCGGCAAACGACTACACGGGACCAACGGCTTTACTTCCCTTCCGAAGGAAGTGCGTGATCTCAGGATTTTCCCCCTGAAAAAATCCTCGTCGTCCTCGGCCGGGGTCGAACCCGCGTCCTCGGGCATCAGACTTTTGATTATGATACAGAAGATGAAGACTCACGACAATAAGCTTGTGAAAGGGATACTGGAGAACTCAATGAATATGAACTGGCATACGAAGTATCGTAAACCTAGGCACGTTCTTGACATCAATTTTGAAGATATTAGCAACGTCTCTTTCCCAGACTACTGGAAGATGTGATAATCTTCTTTCTCCTTTTATTTTTTATTTCGTTTGTTTTTTGTTTCTGACAATCGTCAATCTTATTTTCTTTTTTGTATAATTTGGAAGACCGCTTGGGTTGGTTAGGCTTCTTGACTACCTCAGTGTATTTCATTTGGAGTTTATTCTGGTTAGATGAGCTTTGTGAAAGCGCTGCTTTCGTCCCATCCTAACGAATGTACACTTCACTGTTCGATTGTCGATTGTCTACTAATGTGTATTCAGCTGAAGACACCGAAGAGGCTGTGAATGAAACTTTCGAAATTTTATATTTTACAAGTTTTTCGGATTGTGAATGATTTTTATATCAATAGGAATAATAATATACATTATTACAGTTGCATACTTTTTATACATAAAAAATAAAAGTTATGTATTCAAAACCAACAGTAGTCATCTGGCAGGGTGACTAGCGACCGGGAAAAGTCAGGGAATTTTACAAAATCAGCACAATAGAGGTTTTCTAGAGGTACTTATACCATGGAACAGAGGTGCAAGCTTCACACAATCTGGCAACACTGTGCAGCAGCTGGCATGCAGTCGACTGTCGATCGATAAGGACTCGATGTTTGAAAACGACATTGATTGGAATCATTACGGCAACTTTGATGCCAGGACGACAAACCATGTGGAAGATGGCACAACACTTTAAAACATGCAACCGGGAAAACATATGCCAACATATTCGAATATATAGAAGTGCTGCAAGGTCAGCAAAGTGAAATGGAAAACGTGTGGATCTTGGCAAAAGCTGGAGCTCCTCCACCAAAGAAGAATAGCGCCTACCAAAAATTTAACGACAAGTTACAGCGACTATCCAATGAATACGACACGGGAGTCAGAAATTTAAAGGAATTTTTGGATGCCATAAAGTACCACAATGACTATTAATAAAAATCTATAGTTAATATAACGTGTTTCTTTTTTTTTCTAATAAACTGGTTGTCGATGTATCGATTAAGTATCTAAGTTTTCTAAGTGTCGATGTATCGAGTACTTGGGAAAAAACCCTTTTTAACTAGTGATCAGGTGAGTCGGGCAGTAGGACGGATACCATAAAGATGAGTGGTACACAAACTTTGAATAAGTTTCATGAGATGAAGAGTTTTGCAACACAAACGAGAACTGCAATAATGTAGTGACACTTGCCTCTATTTATTTGGGAAAGGGAGATATGGGCATTGGAGAAAGATGGAATAAACAAGAAAAACGATTTGAGCAGATAATTCAGCCAGAATTTGTTCAATCCTACAATATCTGCATGGGAAGTGTCGACAAGACTGGCTTTCTAATACAGTTGTATCAAATAGTGATAAAGTCACATAGGTGGACCTTGAGAATGATCTTTCACATTATTAACCTTTCAATTACGAACAGCTGGCTTGAATATTAGTGTGGCACACAATCGATATAAAATGGAAAAAACTGAACATGAACACCTTGATTTCAGTAAGTACATCGAGGAAGTGCTTGTGAAAAAATGGAACCACAAAGCAGAAGAAACGCAAAAGAGAAACACCTTATGATGGAATGTATATTACTGGCCTGTCCTAGAGGTAAAGCAACATGAAGATGTGTACAGGCTATACAAGTATAAAATGAGAGAAATGTAATGTTCATTTGTGCTATAATGACAATATCAGCTTTAAAAGTTTTCATGTGCATTTATAATTATATTTTTTCCCTGATTTTTGTTTCCTGCATAATTTTAAATTTTATGTGAATGAGAATAAACAGTGCATTTATTTTGTAAAGTGTGATCTCTTTTGGCCTGAAATTCTCATATGTAAAAATATTTTTAAAAGTTATGTACTAAATTTTTTTTTTGATCATAATTAACATTGTCTGAGTGTGTAAAATTCAAATTTTCAGGCAAGTATTAAAACCTCAGATCTAAAATGGTAATAATTGTTGACAATCTACAAATAAAACAAGTATCTCAACTTGTTTATCAAAATAAATATTGATCTCTGCTTTCAGTCATGGACCTGATTGATGTCCTACTCTGAAGTGCAAATAATATAGGTAAAAAGAACTTTATTATATTCTCTACTATTGCATGATCAATTGGATAGAGACAAATTACCATAGTAAAACTCTGAATTTTATATAATCATACAAAAAAGAGAGTGGATACTTTCAATCAGCTGTAGCACACTTAATGTTGCTTTGAAAACCTATCACTGGGGTGTGTGCATTATCTGACATTCTAAATCTTATTAGAATAAATTCAATGATTTTTCTTAGATAAAAAAGAAAAATCATTTATAAAAGAAGAAAAGATAAAATAAATTATAAGGATACAAGAATTTTTTGAATGATTTGAATTTGAATGATAAAATAAAGAAGTATTTGAAAAAATGATTTTTTTTTTGTTTTGGCATACTTCAACTTAATTTGCAAGAGAATACTGCAGAAACTTTAAATAGAAAGCAGCAGTTTTCTGCTCCAAGTCCAGTTTGTTAATAAATGGAATGGTGCACACATATTGCTTTAAGAGCAGAAACAGGAAATCATGCAACCATTTATTTATATTAATTACCAGTAAAGTTAAAATAGTAAATAAAAACAATATTCATACATCCCATAATATGATGCCAAATATGACAAGCCATATGACTGCCGCAAGACAAAGCTTCAACTCATTTTCGTCGTACATTCATCAGTATCTGAACATTGCCCTTCTGACAATTAGATCATTTGATGGGGTGCCATTTCACGGCCTGTCAAGTTGCCAGACCCTAAGCCCCTTAAATTCTACTCATTGGAGGATCTAAAAAATATCGTGTATATTGGACCGAATCTTAGCATGCAAAATGTGGCACAAGTTTAGAAAAACCATCCCAACAAGCAATGGACAGACTGCTTCTCACTTATTTTTTACTTATATTTTTTCTTTTGCAAAATTTTGGCATTTGTTTTCTATTTGATCTTACTGTCACACAACATGCAGTCATCTGTGTGAAAATGCTGTGATCTTAATGAAAATAATTTTTTGCAATGTTCAAGTAATAGCACTGATACATAAAGTTTCTCTGCCAATATGCAGTAAATCCAGTTAGACAGTCATGTAAAATGAATAGTTTCTTAACAAAATGGCGATGCTTTCATATTTTAGTCCCTGTTGTCTGAGGATAAATTTGGAAATCACGACTGGTTTCATGATTATTGGTTTTGAGCCAGATACCACCGAAAATAAGCCTCATATTTTTTCTAAGTAACCAAGATGGCCAACGAGCATACAAATTAAAAAAAAAAAAAAAAAGAGAGCATGGAACACATTGGCAAAATTCGAGTCTACCTTTTAACGCAAACTTACTTTAATCAATACATAATTTTTTTTTAAAAAAATGAATATTGTAGATAAATTGTCCTCATTGTGGTATAAGTATCTAGGGTGGCCAGGTGATCCCATTGAAAAAACCAGACAGATAGATGACAAAACTGGACAAACTGGACCATCTTTAATGGGCTAGGAGTCTTCCAAAGTCTAAAACATAGTCCTTCTGGAAGGGTAAAATACTGAATATCAACAGCATGTTGCTGACCACTTTTCATTTAAGTAATAGCCAATACAAATTCGATCATATCAACTTGGTTCGTGTCAACATCACCGAGAGACAAGGCCTCATCACTGAAATGTCATATGTTGTTACATCACCTAACTTGGTCCGAGGCCAACGAGAGACAGGCTAGGGCAGTCTAAAGTCACCTGATCATCGGGATCCGAGCAACAATATAGTCAGCATTGTCTCCAAGTTGGATTTTAACAAGCAGTATTTTTTCGTTTGTTGAAAACAATGAAGGATGGATTGTTGCTCGGATCCCGACGATCAGGTGACTTTTGAGTGCCCTGGCCTCTCTCTTTGGCCTCGACTTGGTCACGTGGCCGACAAGAAAGACAGGCCTCGAAGCGGAAAAGTCACCTGACCATCTGGGTCCGAACAACAATCCAACTTTCATTGTCTCCATCTTGGATGGTAACAATCCGTGTTTTTCCGTTTGTTGGAAACAATAAAGGTTGGATTGTTTTTAGGAACCAGATGTTCAAGTGACTTTTCCGTTTCGAGGCCTGTCTTTCTCGTTGGCCTCGACTTGGTCATAATTTAGGGCTTATTATTGGTAGAAATATGATTAACAATTGACGTTAGGTGATGTAACAATGTATGACGATTCTGTGCGGCAGGCCTTTTCTGTCGGTGATGTTGGTCATGTGCCATGTGACTAGGGTGTGACGTCATGATAATTAGGGGTTGATCTTTCATTTCGATCGCAATTTTTTTTTCGGGGAAAAACTGCCAAATATGAGGTTCGACCCATAAAACCGGACATTTGGAAACCGGAGAGACGACTGAAAAAACAGACTGTCCGGTCAAAAACCAGACACTTGGCCACCCTATGGACTGTCACATATCTAATTAATTTAATATCATCGGATTGTTTGTCACTGTCTGAGAGACATAAAATTCTAATAAGAGGAATTGATCTTGGAAAAATATCTTTTCAATTGTGACAGAAGTCAGTTTAAGTCTACCTGACTTCATATTCCTATTTACATATGTTGAGCATATGGTCACCTTACAAACTTCTGGAATACTGAGTTGTGGATGCTTGTAAGCAGATGAGAGAGAATGCACGCAGAGAAATGTTGAGCATTCAAGTCTGCAATATTGAATTCAATCCGAGTGGACTGAAGATGCATTTGAGTTTAACATACCAAGTGTTCAAATTGACAGAGAATTGAAATAAATATAGTGCTAGACAACTGGAGAAAGTAATTCTCTTAGTGAGAGATGGGAGAGGGGGCTGATAATAATCAGGAGTCAGAAAGTGATATCACAAAGCTCTTTCATGTCGATTACACAAATAACATATTTCAATGAGACAGAAATATAGCACTGTAGTTTGCATTAGAGTACAAGTTCCACTGAATGTATAGTGAGAGCCAATGATAGTGGCAGCCAATTGTTGGATATTTTTGCAGTTGTAACACAGATATATTGATAGTCTCTCAATTATTGGTTTAAGGAGTTTAAATGATTAATTTAAATTTAAATGAGGGAAAATTCGTAAAATTTAAATTTAGTCTTCTATTTAATGGGGAAAATTCGTAAAATTAATAAAAAAAAAAATTAATAATAAATAAAGTCACCAATCTTGAAAAACGATGAAGGAACTTGTGAGATGGACGAAAACTCAAAGGATGTAGTCTATTGCGTGTAGTCTATTATGTAGGCTTATAATATATCGCTGGTATGCGATCAGTTTCTCTTCGAAGTTAC
>JAHWFO010039514.1:0-62835 GCA_023313115.1 Rhysida immarginata | reverse complement strand
TCAATATTTATTATCTGCAGGATCCTGTTTCAATAAATGTTTTTTTTTAAAAAAAATGACTATGCATCAAACTGCATTTATATGTATAGAAAATAATTGTCTTAGAGAAAGAAAGGCTTATGAAAATTGTATATAAAAATAAAACTCTCAGAAAATATGCCCTAGAACTATATGGTTTGTCAGCATAAAGCTTTATGAGGTAATAAGAACTATTGATTCAAAGCCAAAAAAAAAATAAAAACTAATAAATTAATGATAAATAATGGTTTTCCGGATAACCAAAAAATAAATTTAAACTGAAATGTTAAATTGGCAAGGAATCAAAAAAAGCTTGTAAAAAAAAAATGTGATGTGAAAAATTCTCATTTTGAGCATCACAAATTAACCTCAAGACAAACTTTCAAATTGTTGCAGTGAGAATACATCTACCAGCATCTTTCCTCCTAATAGTCTGCTCAATTTACTTACCACCAGACGAAATTATAAATGAAACTGAATTGGAAGCCGTCATAAATCAACTCCCACATCCTTACCTTATAATGGGTGACTTCAATAGCCACAACCCTCTCTGGGGATCAAAAATAACATCAGAAAGAGGTCGCACAATAGAAAATATCATAAATAACCTGAGCCTATATATCCATAACAACTCTGCCCCAACCTATATGCATTCCTCAAACGGTACCTTTTCGGTTATTGACTTAACACTCTCTACACCATCCCTCAGCCTACATTTCGATTGGGCCGCAGGAGAAGAACTTTATGGGAGTGACCACTTCCCCATATTTTTAACCAAAACCAGCAGTGTCCCTTTACAACTTGCTGGCCAACGTTTTAAATATGAGAAGGCAGACTGGGGAAAATTCCAGCAATTTTAGAAATTCACAGTTAACGATGACCTTTCCATAAATTCTCTAGTCAAGGAGTTTGCTGAGAACATCCGAAATGCAGCGAGAAATTCCATTCCACTTACAACAGGTTTGCCAAACAAAATACCGGTCCCCTGGTGGAATAACGATTGCGAAAAGGCAGTACGGTAAAGAAAGAGAGCCCTCCGAATATTTAGCAAAGCACCTACATCAGAAAATTTAATAAATTATAAAAAGATGAAAGCAAAGTGTCGGTTGGTTATAAAAACTAATAAATAAGCCTCCTGGAATTCCTTTCTGGCTTCTATTAATAAAAACACCCCAATAAAATCGGTTTGTCAAAATACGCAAAATCTCGAGAAAACGAGTTACTCTTCCATGTCCTGTTGTCACTCACAATGGTCAGGATCATTTTGATCCCAAGGATGTAAGTAAATTTTAGCAGCATCCTTCGCAAACATATCAAATTCCTACCACTATTCCCCAAAATTCCGACATCTAAAATATACGGAGGAGAGAAAAACTCTAAATTTCCTTTCAGATAATCAGGAAGATTACAACGCTCCCTTCTCCTTATGGGAATTAAAGTCCGCTCTCCACAGAATGAAAAATTCAGCATCTGGCGCAGATGGAATTAGCTCCAGAACGCGCCCTAGTCGATCTTTTAAAAATATACAATAGGATATGGGAGAATAACGAGTTTCCAAATGACTGGAGAGAAGCCATTGTTATTCTCCTTTTAAAATTAAATAAGAATCCCAGAGAATCAGAAAATTATCGACCAATTGCCCTGACAAGTTCTCTTTGCAAACTAATGGAACGAATGGTTTCTTTGCGTCTGTCCTGGTGCCTTGAGAACAATAACATGCTTTCCAGATATCAGTGTGGCTTTCGTACGAACAGATCGACTTACGATCATTTAGCGAGACTTGAAAGTGAAATACGAAATGCCCAAATCCAAAACCAACATCTCGTCGCAATATTCTTCGACTTGCAAAAAGCGTACGATACAACATGGAAATTCGGAATTCTTAAACAACTTTATTCCTTAGGCCTAAGAGGCAGGATGCCCATGTTTATTAGAAATTTTCTCCAGATCCCGAATGGTTTCCGCGTCCGTGTGGGTACCGACTTATCAAATGTTTTTTCGCAGGAAAACGGGGTTCCACAGGGCAGTGTCTTAAGCCCATTGACTGTTCATTCTCGCAATGAATGATGCATGTCGGGATATTCCTAGTACCATTTCATACTCTATCTTTGTTGACGACTTGTCTGTTTACTGCAGGGGCCGTTCAATGGCATCCATCGAGCGGCAACTACAGCTGGCGGTGATCAGAATGCAGGGATGGAGTGAGAATAAAGGATTCAGTTTCTCACCGACGAAGACTGTTGCAATGCATTTTTGCCGCCTACGAGGTTTGCATTTGGATCCTAGATTGCATCTAGATGGAATCCCTATACCGGTGGTGGAAAGCCACAAGTTTCTTGGTGTAACACTGGATAAGAAGTTGACCTGGGTATCTCACATAAGGAATTTAAAAACAAAGTGCTTGCAAGCCTTGAATATCTTAAAGATGTTGGCTGGAACGACTTGGGGAGCTGATAGAAGCATGTTACTTATGCTCTACCGCTCACTGATTCGTTCCAAGTTGGACTACGGATGTTTCATTTACTCATCGGCAAAAAAATCAACACTCCGAAAGCTCGATGTCGCCCATCATTTGGGCATTCCAATAGCCACAGGAGCATTTAGAACAAGTCCTGTTGAAAGTTTATATGTCGAGGCAAACGAACCTCCACTGTCAATCCGGAGAGCAAAGCTCTTGACCCAGTATAGCTCTCGCGTGTATTGTCAGTCAGATCATCCCACATTTAAACCGTTGTTTGAGCCCCAGTGTACTGCCCTTTACTCAAACAAACCCAAATCTCCCAGGAGTATTGGGATTAGATTGGGGGAATTGCAAGAAAATTTTCACAAATTTTCACAATTTTCACAAAACAAATCGTCGTCTGTGTGATTTCCTTGTGTGCGGATCATCAGGACCATCACATTGAAGACTCCAACAATAGTCAGCCATCATATGCGTGTCCCATCTTCCTTGGTATCTTTCTTCCATAACTTTTATATCTTGGTGGAACCTCTCCCCTTGTTCCTCACTGTAAGCACCAAGATTATCTGGAAATCTATCTAAGTGACTATGAAGAAAGTGAACTTTTATGCTCATGGTAGCACCCAACTTTTTTAAGTTTGAAAGAATGGTGTTTACGAGTTCTTCATAGTTGTCAGCTTTGTGGTTACCGAGGAAGTTCTTAATAACCAACACAAAACTGTTCCAGGCAGATTTTTCAATATCAGTCATGGATTTAACGAAATTTTGATCATTCATGAGTTGGCGAATCTGAGGGCCATTAAAGATCCCAGCTTTTAGTTTTCCCATACTTAATCCAGGAAAAAATCTGCAAATATATTCGAAGCAATCACCACCTTTATCTAAGGCCCTAACAAATTGCTTCATAAGTCCCAGCTTTATATGGAGTGGTGGGAGAATGATTTTTTCCCTGTCAACCAGTGGTTCTCTAATGATGTTTGATGCACCTACAATAAGATTTTCTCTTGAATCCCATACAGATTTTTTCCAGTGGTCTTCTTTTGCCCTGCTGTCCCACAAGCACATAAAACAGGGGTACTTAGTGTATCCACTTTGCTGCCCAAGTAAGAAGTTCACCATCTTTAAATCAACACAGATAGTCCACTGGTGGTCATTATATCTGATCTTCTGCAAGACCATTTTTATATTTTCATATTCCTCCTTAAGTTTGTACGAGTGGAATAGATGCATAAAAATTTCCATTATGCAGTAAAACACATTTCAAGCTCCTGCTGGAACTGTCTATAAAAAGTCGCCAATCTTCTGGTCGGTATGCAGGTAACCCCATTTGGTGAAGGAGCCCAGGAATGTTGCTGCAGTATACTAATTCTTCATCTTGAACAAAATATGGAAGAAGTGCAGCCTCTCTTTTACGGAAATAGGATATTTTAGATTCAGGCTTTATACAGTTCTTTTCTTTTAGCCGGGAAACTAAAAGTTCGGAATCTTGCTTTGACAGACATAGGTAACATACTAAATCATTGAGTTCTTCCTGGGAAAACTGTTGCTGTGTAGATGTACTTCCTTCATATTCACTGCTGCACCTGAACATGCACTACATTCAATATGCGTATCTTCAACATCAGACGCTGTAAGGTCGGGGAGTGTAGTGAACACTGGTATGGGAATTTCGTCGTTGTGTGGAACAGGCCGCCTTGCTGATTCCAAATCTGGGTACTCCCATTTACGTTTCTTGTAACGATTGAGGCCTTGCACATTAACAACACAAAAATAACAGTCACTGTGATGATTTCTTGGTTCTCTCCACACCATAGAAACACCAAATTTTAAACCTTTTCTACTTCCATTTTTCCAATGACGTAGATTTTCAACACATGTTTTACAAACCACATGTGGAGCCCAAGACTTATCTTGGTCTCCGAGTTTCATTCCAAAATATGCCAGATATGCTTGCTTCACAAAATCTGTAATATTTTTTCTTTGTTTCTCCTGGCAATATTCGCCACAAATGTAGCAGAATACATTAGGGTCATTCATGCAGCCTCTTCGTGAAGAACTCATCTTGAAATGAAAATAAAAACATTAACAGGTTCTTTAAAAGAAAAAAACAACACAATAAATGTTATATTTTTTAATACAATCGAAAAAATATAGAAAAATATATTTAAAAAAATGATCCATTCTAAGAAAAATACGAAAAACAGGAAGTCTAGGTGATATACCGGGACATTATCTAAACTCTTCTTGTCTTGCCTCACCACTGCGGAGCATCACCAGATACTTTAGACTCAAGTTCTTCTAGCCTTAGACGCAGAAGCTCTTATACTTTAATGGTGTTGGTACGAAACACAAATGTTGAATGCTTGACAAAACACAATGATTGAATGTTCACGAAGGAAACGACTGTCACTGCCCAAGGGCGCGTGGAGACACTTAAAGTTTGATGTTTGCGCGTGGAGGATCTCCAAGGCACTGTCCTTTGTCTCCACCCTCTCCTTGGTCAGTGTCCCTATCCCAAACACACATCCAGATGTTGTAAGGAGACACTGGGGCACCAGCTTGTTTAGCACCGATAAGAAAATTGTCACACGTTTGTATCAAATAGCACTAGAAAACCCCAACTTAACCAACACCTGCAACCAATCACTAAACCAGATTATTTCGACTAACGTTTCCATACAAAAACAATACAAGAATATTACAAGTAACAAAAAACTACTTGAAATATACAATTAAATACATACAATAATGTATAGAATATTTAAATTTGATAGATTGATGACATTATTTCAATGATTCTGGTGCTGTATTTCTTGAACACCCTGTATCTCAAAAACTAGAGCCAATCTGAAAAAACTTTTTGCATATCTGCAATCAGCATCCCTCATATTATATAAATTGATTGAAACATCTTCGGCAGCACGAAATTTTTTTTTTTGTTGACCAGTGTTATATTTCTCCTTTCTTTGTATTAGACTTAAAGATTTCTTTTTTGTGTGTTGTGCCCGCAATAAACTTTTCAATATTAATTCTTATACATCTCTTCGTAAGACTAAGATTTTAATTCCATACTGATGTCCCTTTAGATCAACTCTAAAACAATGTTTCATCTTTTAAGTACTATAGTTAATTGTGTAAGAAGGAAATGAACATTCCACTGACATAAAATAAATGTAAAACTTTATTTAATTGCAGATTCAAATTGGTAAATTCAGAGTATTAAATTGATAACTATATGGGAATGATATGATGTAGCTTAAATATTAGAATGCAAGGACTCAAACTTTATGATAATGAACTAAGGTAATTCCGGGTGAGATGCCCCACCTAAGAAAAAAGCGTTGTAAAGGTGTTCTGAATTTTCAAAAATAATATTAAATTACATGAGAAGATAGAAAATTTATTATATTTCTACATCACAAAAACACATAGCCGTAAAAATTTATGTCTTCTTTTAAAAGTTCAAAATGTAACACCTCTTCAAATGGCCATATAATCTTTCAAAACTTACCAAAAAAACAATAACAATCACATTAACACATCATTCGTACTAACATATTTTAGAAAAAAAAAAATCAATGTTCCTAAAGTTTTTTAAACATTTTTTTCAAATTTATTTATTTTTCATATTTCTTCTTCTTTGTTCTCTTCCGCAAATATTACATAACTTACCATACATTGTACACGATTCGTGCATCCACTTCGCACAGTTTAAACATTTAATCTAGTCTACCTTTTTCTCTTGTTTTGTAATAATTTTCATCGCATTCGATGCAGTTATTGTCTCCTTCATCGCAGCTGTCCTCAACGCTGTCTTGCTCATTTGAGAAAAATTTTACTTGTGTTGTTTCATAATTTAAGCTAAATCTTTTTTGCATTTTACTACCTTTTATTACAGAACTGCGTTTTATTTTTCGCTCTTGGATATGCTTCTTGGATGTGAGAAGTTTGGCTGTCTGCTTCTTTTTTTTCCACATCTTTTTTCTATTGTAGGAACTGGCGAAATTTGATGCAGTAGCTTGGTCGGAGTTCCTTTTGACGTTCCTGCTGTCGGCTCCTGATCGCAAGAGACACTAGGTTGAGACAAATTTAAAGAAGGGGTTGAGGAGCTGTTCATTTCATCACTTATACTAAAGAAGTGATCAGGAATACTATCCTGGTTGAGAGGAAATATTCCTGTCTGTTGAAATCCATTAATCGCTGTCATCACTGAAGCTGCTTTCTTCCAACTTTGCCAATTAAGTTACCAGCTTGAATCCGAGAAATCGTTCTTCCTGGGTGATGGAGCATCCATGTCTTGGCCTCTTCTTTAAAGTAATGCTTTAAAGCTTGAAGAAGGAACGGTCAAGAGGCTGAAGAGCTTGTGTTGTGTGGCTGGGAAGACATAAAATTAAGATATCATGTTGGTGAGCAAAGTCAAGTAAATCATAACTATTTACATGTGATGCATGCCTATCCAGAATCAGGAGAGTCTTTCCATGAGGTTTCCTGGGAACAAACATCTTTCAACCATGTAAAAAAATTTACTTGCTGATGTACGACGATTTTTCATTCATGAAGACCGTAGATCCAGGGGGGAGCCCATCAGAAAATTCCTTCTTTTCTCGAATACCTTTAAAAATAACTGCCGGCGGAAGATATTGTCCCTCAGCTTTGCAACATGCAATTATTGTAATATTTTCTCCTTTTTCCGTAGACGTCAAGACATGTACATCTTTTGCGCCTTTGGTGGCAATAACTTCGCCTGCAACATTATTAAGTTGGCAGCCTGTCTCGTCCACTAACTACTTCTCTGTTCATCCCTTCGCTTCTTGCTACGGATAATCCTTGACTGTGTCTTACACTCAGTTCTGGATTTCGTCGTAAAAATGACTGCAGCCAATCATAACCAGCCATTCCAGAGTCTTTGTTGAACCTATGATTCAAGGATAAGAAAAGTTCGTTCGTGAGAAACTTTCGTTTTAAAAATCAAAGCAGGCAATGCTTTATAAATTTTCGTTGTTGTCTAGCAACACGCTTTCTGAACTTTCGTTTTTCTCCATTTTTGCACACGAAACAAGTGACGCTCTGAAACTTGGCGGGTCAGAATAATGAGAGATAGGCTTAATTATATTTTAGAGACTAAATGCATTAAAATGTAAACAAGAGAAAAAAACGCATAATAAAATTGAATATAAGACATTTACAAAATGAATGAAATTGACAGGAGCCGATCATAAAGTCAAGTTCAAAACTAATTCAAATGAATGAATTCTCATTTGAATTCGTGTGACATAACAGATATGTCACAATAGTTCTTGAAGCTTGTGGAAAGTATTGACATCCCCATCACCAAGAAATTCAGTATATCGAAAGTTCTGCTTTTCCATCGACTTGCTCCATAGAAGCACAGCAGCTTCACTTTCCATGCCACCCGCTGAACCCGTATAATTAATGTCACACGCTGGCTTGTGTTGCTCGTACCATTCACTAAATTTTTCTGCATCAAGCTTCTTTCGATTTGTAGCACATGCTTGGCAGTAAGAACTCAGTACTTCGTAATCAGTAACAAGTCCACTGTTGATTTCAATATCTATCCCAACACATAATGCAATTTTTGATATCTGATTATTACGATGGATATAGCTGGAGATATAAATCATGAATAAAATTGCCAGCTTCATATGTTGTTACTTCAGCAGCACTTGTCCTGGCTGTGCAGACACTAGCTACATTCAAAAACTCCGTGCTAGTCGTGTTAAGCTATAGCACGATCCGTGCTGAGTTAATTTTTGAATGTGCTCGTGTTGTCTGTGCTGTCGAGCACGATTTGTGCTGCCACTTGAGTTGAGACCACGGTCTATAGATATTCATGGTCATCGAACTCCATTGTTTAAAGGAAGCTAAAGTTTCTAGCTCCCAATAGGGCGGGAACTCTATTGAAAAGTGGCGCTGCATGTATAATCGGTCCAAAAACGCCTGCAGCGCCGCCCTAGCGACAGACAGAAACTTTACTTTCATTTTCAGTTTCAATGAAAACCCTCTATCGCAGGTCACGGTCGGCCCTGATGCGATCTATGTGGCACCTGGCGCGATCTGTTTTCCTTAGCTTCTCGAAACAATGGAAAATGGCCGATGACTATGAATATCTATAGATCGTGGTTGAGCAACACCACCTAAAGAGAAGGCCTGCGCACAGAAATTTCATACATTGTTGCATCATCATACCTAGTCATAATTTCGGGCTTATCATTGGTAGAAATGCGATTAAAGATGACTGCTTATGACGTTTTAACAATGTATGACGTTTCTGCGCTCAGGCCTTGTCTTTAGGTGGTGTTGGGTTGAGACTGATCAGGCAGAGCATTGTTACATCACCTACGGTAGGATATTGTTGATCATATTTCTATCAACAATAAGCACGAAATTGTCCCTACCACGAGGCCAGCGAGAGACAATGATGTAACAATATATTGAAATTGTCTCTCGTTGGCCTCGCCCTACCGTAGGTGATGTAACCAGGTATGGTTTTTCCGTGAGCAGGCTTTCTCTCTAGGCGGTATTGTTTTGTCTGCCTGAAACAACAATGGAAATCAGCTAAATGAACAGGTCGTTAGCATCCAGTAAGTCGTGTCCTAATTATCGTGGTTACAATTTCCCCACAAGATGGAGATAGTGGAGCTATTAGCGATAGGCACTTTACTTTCGACCCAATCTTCTCCGCAATTAATAGTCGATGTTCTTGAACAAATAGAGTTCCTTCTATACTAATTAATCATGGGATAATGGCGCAATTAATGCGTATAACTATAAAATATTCAGGGAAGCGGCTTTTTTCCGCCATTACAGCTTTTCATGAGAGAGATGAGGAATGCCACAATGAGCATGCGCGCCAATGTAGTGCTAGAGAGCTAACACGAACCACAGCCTACATGATTAGAGAAAAATCATGTGCTGTGCACCAACACGGACGAAAATACCCGTGCTCCGTGCTAGGCGTTTTGCAACACGGGACACGGTTAATGCAGGAAGTGACATCCGATTTTTAGCGACACGACACACTTAACACGACTAGCACGGAGTTTTTGAATATAGCTTGTGATTATTTGCACGTTTATGATTTGTATTGTTTTAGAGCTAACAATGTCCCTTAACAAAGTTTTCCCATCATTACGGATTTTAATGAGAGATGAGGAATACCACAATGAGCATGCGCGCCAATGTCGTGCTAGAGAACTAACACGAACACGAACACGGACCTAAAAAGCCCGTGCTCCGTGCTAGGCGTTTTGCAGCACGGGACACGGTTCGTGCAGGAAGTGACATCAGATTTTAGCAACACGACACGCTTAACACGACTAACACGGAGTTTTTGAATGTAGCCATTGTTTGCATGCCGAGACATTCGGAAAAAGTGCTCAAGTTTGCATATCCAATTCCAGACTCAATTGAAGCATGTACAATTCGGCTATTGATTTCAAACACTCCTCTTGTTCCACCCTGAATTTCAGTGTTTCTTTCTGAAGTATTTATTTTACCTATCACACAATCACAAGGCTCACAAAAGATTTCCTGAAAAAAATTGCACAGCCTTCTGAATTTGTAAGAGCGCTGTTGAATTTTGCACATAGGTTTTTTGAAAATGCACAAATGGGAACAGATGATGTCACTCACGTTTTGATAACTTCCCAGATTCACTATACCTAATTTCTATCTCCAGAAAAAGTGGGGACTATTCTGCATAACCCGCCACCTGTGGAACCGGAGCTGCTTGAGCTCCCTTGGTACCGTCTCCAGGCATTGTTTACCTATCAACAACTAAACAATTAACTATCAAAGTCTAATAAGTTAATGGGTGTCTGCGCCATAGGCTCGCTAATCCGAAAATTCCGAATTACCGGTCCCTGTTCGGGCGCTAAATATAACGCGCGCCCGTGAAGGCGCTGCCCTAGCGGCTCGGAACAATCGCTGCACCTCACGACTCTCCATGCCGTGGCCAGCATTGCGCAGCCTTACAAACGTCTCATCCTGTGCAGCCAATAAATTATTATGCACTTATTCACTACTGCTTTACGCATTTGCAAAAGGAGCATATTATAAACGTGACGGCATTCAGAAGTGTCCCACTAAAAATAGAAGCGCAATTGCATAGTTTTTTTTCACTCGTGGAGCCGACTCTCACACGCTCCGACGTAACCCCCTGATCTCGCCGTTGTGTTCTAGCTCACTGCCGATGAGGCTTTTAAGTCAGTCGCCCACTCATTAACCGAATACTAAACTCTAAAAGTGACGAACAATCAATAATTGACGTTGGGCAGATTTGAACACTTCTGCATTAATTAGGCATCACGTTAAGAAAAGAAAAGGAACGGTCTCACCCATGGTAAGTCTTTGGTCCTGGATATTCCAACGCCAAAAACAAAAACGTTTATCTTGGACGTTTCTACAATTCACAAACAATCGTCACACATTGGGGCTGTAATCATAATGCAAAATTATAGCGTCCTCAGCGCCGCTCACTAAAACATAGTTGATATCGAACGCCAAACATGGCTGCACAAACAACGCTACTTTTGGAAGAAAAGTTTTCGCGTCTTGCTGGTCGACGGCAGAAAAATAACGTTTTATCAAAATACGCTCTTCTCTATAACAATACAAAAAGGAGGATTACCTTTTCGGGAAAATTTATCTTCAATTCCCCGAAAAGCCGCACCTCAGCAATAACATAAAGAACCGCTGTTTATGCATTGTTGCTCGACCGAGCAACGACGCATAAACGAAACAAGTCACTAGATTATAAAACAAAATAAATAAAACGTTAAATAGAAATTGCAACAATAGGTAATCAGAGTAACGAAACATTTCTTATGCTAAAATCATCCTATAGTAACACATACGATATTTCTTTATAATGAGGCATATAAAAACTATTGTCGATCACGGATGCCACTTTGATTTGGGTAGTGTCGCGGATCGCATTATGGCGGCCAAAGGAGGATAAAACGAGACGGAGAGCGCGTAGAGGCTGCGTCGTTTGTTGAATCAACAGATATTTCAGCCTATAGTATTTACATTTAGAGGAATTATTCTGGAATCTTATACACTGAGTTAGCAAAACCCATGGGATAGTTACTTAATATCTGGTCGGGCCACCTCTGGCCCTGTGGAGTGCAGCAATATGGCGTGGTAGTGAGTCTGCAAGTCCCTGGTACACTTCTGGAGGCAGTTGACACCAGATAGTCTGCAGAGCCGAAGATAGTTGCTGCCCGTTCGTGGGCGGATGATCCAGTGCCCGGAGCCTGACTTCAACAGCATCCCAGATACGTTCGATGGGATTCATGTCAGGGCTCCGGGCTGGCCAGCTCAGTCGTTGGACCTCTCCTGCATGCTCCTCGAACCATTCGCGGTCGACATTGGAGCGATGTGGTGGACAGAACCCTGAGGGACACCGGCGTTTACAATACGGGGTGTGGAAAGATCTTCTCCAACTTTGGCGTGATAGGATCTGCCGTCAAGAAAGGATTTCACCATCAAAATCAAATTGGCAGGGAACCCGTCTCTGATCATTTTATAGACAAGGCCCTCATGCCACACTTGGTCAAAAGCTTTACTGACATCGAGAAATACCACCCCACAGTACCTGGATAGGTTCAGGGGGGTGCTCAGGTCTTCAACGAGCCTCCATATCTGCATCGGACAAGAGTGGAGAGCACGAAAGCCAAACTGCTCTTCCCGAAAAAGGTCATTTGCTAGACAGTGATCTTGGAATCTGACGAGGATCGTTCTCTCCAACACCTTGGACATCGTGGGTAGCAGGCTAATAGGTCGGTAACTCGCCGGAATTGCAGGATTTTGCTCCTGCTTGGGGATACTCAACACAATAGATTTCTTCCAAGCCACAGGGAAATAAGAAAATTTCCAGCAGTCGCTAATGATATTGGTGAGAAAGTCAATAAAGTTCTTTGGGAGATTCATAAGGGCGTTATTATTCACCTTGTCTTTTCCTGGAGCCTTCTTCTTTTTCAGTTTACTTATGATGTTGGCGATCTCTCCAGCCTCGATGTTGTACTTCGTTAAATGCTGCGGTACTTCATCAAAGTTGACAATACCTTCTTCCACACGCTGAGACATGATTTGGCTCTCGGGCTTATCGTTGGTAGGAGTAACAAACTGCATTTCCAGTGAATCTGCAATGACTTGGGCCTTGTCCTGATCAGTTTGCACATAGTCACCTTGTGGAGTACGTAATGGAGGAAGCGTATCATTCTTCCTCTTCTGTAAAGCTCTGACCATACTCCAAATGGAATTGTCGCAAGCCGACAAGCTTTTGAGTTTTTCATTCCATCTAGCGTCGCGAAGCTCTTTTATATCCTCTTGGACTCTTCGCACTAGCCTGTTATACTTGGTTTTGAGCCAAGGTTCACGATAGCGTTGCCATAGGCTACGAGTCCTGTTTCTTTCAGAAATTAGGCGTTGGATTCCAGGAGTGAGTTGGATTCGATGAGGAGGTTTATTCTCTGATGGATACTTACTAGCTTCTATGGCACTGTTAATACATCTTGTGATGTCTTCAACACGTTGATTGATGTCCTCTGTACAGTAAGCAACGTCGGGATGGCAGCCATATTCCTTAAGAATATCTTTGTAGAGCTTCCAGTCTTGATGATGTATCAATTCTTCTAGGAAATTTATGTCGACATTGTCAAAGTTCAACGCCACAGGCATATGGTCAGAAGAAAGGTCATCAATCGTGAAGATATTGTACGGTTTGAAGAAACCCTTCAAGAGTGAGATGTCCAAAACGTCACTACTAGAGGAGTGGTCGCAGTAGTAGGTGTCCTCCACAGGTCCAGCAGCGATGATATCATCTCAACCTTGTATGTACCTATAGAGAATCATGCCGTTGTAATTCTGCGTTCTGGAGTTCCAGCTTGGGTGTTTGGCATTTATGTCACCAGCTAGGACGACTGGAGTGTCACCACTGAAGAGTTCATCAAGCTCACTAATGTCAAGATAATGTTTAGGTGAATTGTAGAGCACCACGAACTTCACTTCACCACAGGAGACGTCATTGATAATGATGGAGTCCGATTCCATACCTGCATAAGACTTGGAGACTAATTCTTGGTGTTGAATTCCCTTCTTAATGATGATCGCAGCGCCCCCAGAAGCACATCTTGCAGCATTTGAAGCCATTCGATCCTTACGGTACACACAATAGCCAGGTAGCTTGAAGTCTTGGCTTGGTTTGAGATGAGTTTCACAAAGGAAAGCAACTTCGATGTCTTGCTTTAACAGAAAATTGTGAAACTCGATACGCTTTCGGGGAATGCCCCTAGCGTTCCATATCACGCACCGAAGTTCACCTTTGTTGATTACAGTATAACGTTGTGAAGCCATACTAAAATTAGTTGGTCGTAAGGAGCCCACTCAACTGTGGGTAACTTTTGTCTAGATTAGAAAACAGATGAAAGATACGTCCTAATTGCTTATACATACCTGGTAGGTCGTTGATATTGAAGCCTTTATCTTCCGGCGTAGACACAGCAGCAGCATAGGATTTGCCTACTGTCACTTTAGAACTAGGCATCCTTTGAACCTGGGGGTATTTTGGACATTTCGTGTAACTTGAAGTGTGCTGTCCACCACATCTGATGCACTTTGAAGGGTCTTGTCCTTTGATCCTGGGGCAATCTCTTGACTGGTGCCCCTCAGCACATTTATTACAACGAGGTTCTTCCGTGCAGCCCATGGATACGTGCCCGAAGCGCAGGCAGTTGTAGCACTGTAGTGGCTTCTTGTTCCCTCGAAAGGCCTCCACTGTTACTGCAAGCGGCCCAATACGTGTTATGATTTTCAATGACTGGTTGTGTTTGGAGTTCGGGAGCAGAACCAAAACCATCGGCATATCAATGGATCCTTTGGCTTTCCTCAAGCGAATTAAAACTGGCCGTGGTCATGTATTTCTACAGAAAGTGTGCGATATAGAAACAGATAAAGATACATTGATACAATATTTGAATAGCTATTATATCCATCCAATAGGCCTAACAAGTGTCAAAATTATATTCATTTAGCATGATATCTGCAAGTTGGATGGAGGTAAACCAGTTATCTGCTGTAAGATTACGGCCAGTCCCGTGTATTGTTTCAGATATACTTCTGACTAATTTTACAGGCAGAGATTCTGTTCGGCCTTCCTCTTTACCAATATATGGTATTGCGTTTAGCATATAGTATGTTCTTGCATAACATAAACAATTTTTCTACCGTACTTATCCGGATTAGAAGGGTGCCTTCGGAATCCCAGTAACTGTTCTTTGAAAGTGCAGTAAGCATGTGGGCTGTAGCATGATTTACATTTCGAAATGAATATTTCCCAAATTGATCTAATTGGTGCGAACTTGTCACTGCTATCTCTTCTCAATCTAACGTCAAAACGTTAGATTTGTAAAGTGGGACACCATAATTCGAATTCCACATTTCATGTGTGCTCAAATGTCCTGCTTTCAAAACCCCAGCAGTATACAGTAATCCAAACAAAACATATATTTCATTAGAATTAATCTTATTTTGATAATATGAATCAGGAGAATAGCGCTGTTTCTGAATATCTATTTCTATGTTTGTGAATTGCACGATCATATCAATCATTTCTTTGGTGAATAATACTTTCCAGGAACCTAATTTAGTTGTTACGTGTTTCCTGGCAATTTTACGACAATATTCCGACGTGTAGTGCGACCACGAATAAGTGTCTCCGTGCTCCATCTGTGACCATCTTTACCTTTGATACATGCTCCTCGACTTACATTTTCTTCTTCTATTTCCTGCTCTTCTTCACTTTCACTCGTATCTGATAAATCGTCAGAGCTTTCGTCACGCATCTGCAATCGCTCCTTAACCCACCCTAGTTCCCAAGTTCTCCTCCCCCATAAAATAACCCTCATCCCGCCGACTCCATGCGATTTCCACTCCGAAGTTCAAAGAAACAAACTAAATCCGGTAAATTGAGGCCTAATTTCAAAGAAACATCCTCTTTATACTCGAATTTGAAACCGTTACTTCGTCCCTAACAGTTTTTTTTTCTCTCTCTCTTTTCATTTGTAATTTAAATGTTTACCTATTCAGTGTTTACCTTCTCAGCAATTCTCCCTTGCTAATTTCCCCCCACTCTTCCCGAATACTAATTACGGCCTTCCTACCCCTCAATTTGTGAATTTTCATGCAGTAATTCTTAACATTCTTTTAATAATATTAACCTCACCCTGATATCTAGAACCCGAGGGTGGCCCATAAATAAATTCAGGCATTTGACAGTCAATAACTCCATTGTAGACCACAATTTGTTTAATCTGTGAAGTGGTATACATTATGAAAGGATACAGAAATGTTTCTGTATGTGCGGTATTCCAGTGCAATATCAATCTGTGCTCCATCGAGATCAATTATTGCTTGGAGCCGCAAAGTCACATTTGCACACGCCTTGCAACAGAATTCAGTAGGAAAAGTACGGCTTCCTTTCATTTTTAGCTCAGCCCCTTTACATCTGAACTCTAACCCACTGCCTCCTCTTTAGCTCACCTGTGTGACCTTGGACCCTAACTCCCCCACACTAATTCCCCCTTCTCTCCATCCCCACCTTGTTATCAACTTTGTGTCCTATTACACTTTTCCTTCTCCACTCCTATCCACCCCTTGCCCTCCATGCACTTTCTGCTTTCACTTATCTCCATTTGTTAATCAACTCCTTTTGAAACTCTTCTGCCTTTATTTTTTTTAGTATCGTTTTTTTTATTGTTATTCTCATTCTGTATTGTCAACATTCTATCTTAATTAGTTCGAAAGTATTCTATCCTATTATTTTTTGTTGTCCTTTGAACCCTCTCACTCACTGCCCTCCTTTCAAGTCCCTATAAATAAGGAATGATGATGGCGACAGGAGGAAATAATATCATAAATAATTATGAAGCACAAATTACTACTTCGACTCAGGCTTTAAATAGCCTGTCCTGCCTGGAAAAACTCATCTCCGAAATCATGGAATCCCGATCGTCTAACAAAGAACAACGTGTCAAAATGACGACATATATCCAGCAAATTCGGGAATGTCTTCAACAGAACCAGTCCGCCAACAAACTGAAGGAAGGAAACCAGGAACCAAAAGGGACGCCTTTGCTCAGTTCCCTCGAGAATACGGATGGCTCTGTAAAGATAAGTAGACTTGATATTCAGGAGATAAATAGTAAACTGGACTACTTAATGAATAACGCAACAAAAATCGAACAAAAACTCATACGATTGGCAAAATGCATTCATCTCGGACGGTTATATCCACCCATTATCAGAATAATGCAAAACATCGGCGGACGACGAACGACATACAAGGTGCACCTTCCAGTATGCGACATCGACCAACAGAAAAGGTAATTTATGGTTTAGGGACTTCACAATTAAAAATGCGGCAAAAGATAAGTCAATATAATAATATTCGTTTATGTGTTAGGGGTCTTGAAATGAACGAATCGCTTGAGTTATTAAAAACCTTTCTGGGTGAACGTGGTGCAATTGTTGTAAAACAAGGTCGATGGAAGACAAAAACGGAGAAGACGTCTGAACTGATATATTTAGAAATTCAAAAAATTGAAAAGTTTGACTGGCAAAACCCGAATAATTGGCCACAAGGCATGGAAATGCGTTTATTTCATGGACGTACACCTAATCTGTTAGACTCAAAAAATTGTAGTGAAGAGCAAACGCTGCATAGTCATAACTGACTAATGAAATTTACATATGCTAATATGCGCTCGATGATGAATAAATTAGATGAGATCCATGGGATACTAGAGGAAACCTCTAATGATGTTTTGATTTTTACAGAGACTTGGTTACATCCATTAGTGCCATCCTCATATTTGGGCTTGGACAATTATTGTCTGCACTGAACAGACCGCGCGTCACGTTGTGGAAGTGTGGCAATTATAACTAAAAACGATTTAAATTCGAATGTTGTAAAGAGTGTGTCGATTGATGGATTGGAAATATGCACCGTTCGAGTGAAGCTACAAGAGACTGTAATGATGATATGTGCTCTTTATCGTCCTACTTATGTTAGCATTGATAAACTGTTAACTAATATTGCGAGTGTATTGACTGTTGAATGTTGTCATTTAGTGTTTGGTGATTTTAATGTACATTTTGAGAAACCTTGCAACGATGCCAAAAGAATAAGTGCGTTCTTCGAATCATATAACTTGTATCCCGTGGTTTAGTATTTATCTTCATTAAATACTAAACAACAAATTCAAAATGATCCAGTTGGTCAAGCATAGATCTATCCAAATAAACAATATAAGTGTAGCATAAAAACCAAAAAAAAAAGAAAAAAAACCCCATTAAAACTGCATTAAAATTGAACCCGGATTAGGATGTGAGAAATTTTAGTTCAAAATATTGTTATTCACACAGAACGAGATAGTAAATTAAGTTATAAAGATAACACAACAAACTTTTTTAGGGCTTTCTTAAAGGTAGTGAAAGGTACCAGAGTACGGATAGCAGATGGAATATTTGCCCAAAACTTAACTCCGGCAATTGATAAACTTCTACTCCGGTAGTTCGAATAAGAAATAGGTAGATAAATGTCCTCAGCATGCCTTGTCGAATATGCATATCTCGCTATTTAGACAAATACCAAATGGTATAGAGGTTAAAAGGAGTAAATTTAAAGACTTATAGACATAGGCCCCAAGTTGCAGCTTATAGATCTGGTGGACCGTCAAAATACCCATAGATGCAAAATGGTGGGAAACAGGGGACCATCTAGACATATTCAATGAGGTACGCAGAAACCATTTCTGCAGTCTTAACAACCTAGTCAGGTTATACAAAGAGGTTGCTCCCCAGAATATAATGCCATAACATAAGTTCGAATGAATCCATGAGTAATATAATAATAGAAGAATATCCTTGGGCAAGTAATATAGCCTAGATAGTTTCTTATTGAGTTTAGAAACTAATCTGTTAATGTGCAGGTCCCAAGACAAATCGTGAGACAGCGTCAGCCCCAAATATCTAAATGAGTCTACAACCGCAACAGCTTGGTTACCGAAGAAGATTGACGGGGAACTAGGAATATTTCGTTTGTTACGTTGATAAAAAAGCATAATCTTAGTTGTATCAACATTAACCTTCAATTGGTTCAGTTTAATCCCAATCGTACAGCTGTTGCAAAGACTCCCCTAAAGCTAACATGAGATTATGGGCATCATCGCACGCAAAAAGCAGCGTCACATCATCAGCATACATGATAATTTTACGTAGAGTAAAAACTAGGGGAAGATCATTAATGAACAAATTAAAAAGTAACGGCGAAAGAATTGAACCTTGCGGGACTCTTAGATTTCTACTGATAGTAGCTGACGGACATCCCGGAATATGACATAAAATAGTGGCGATTACATAAAAAACCTTCCATCCAAGCCAATGGAGGGCCATGAATATGATAATTAGCAGATAATTTCCGCAAGAGTAGATCAACAATTTACGCGTTATATTCATTCATGAGACATCCTTGCATGTACACGTGCCATTAGACCAATATCTGCTATCACTAATTACTCTTACATATTTGTTCACGATATGTTGTGACGATTTGTTTGATATATTACATGCCATATCTGGTTATAGGAAATTTTTAAGGGGGTATCATAATGGTACCATTAGAGCACGTACCTATTCCTGCTATCTCACGTTCGTACTTGTTCGTGCTCTGTCCCATATTAATGGATTGGTGAAAACAGACTGTGAAAAAGTTAATTCGTTTTCAAGTTATCGTAATAAATACTAAGCTCCCTAGGAATAATAAAATTCTTTTGATTTAGAGACCGATCTGCCCTTTCAATAATCGTCAAACACGTGCATCCTGCACGCGCACCATCCCATTAACGTTTAGAGCACGCGCAGAGCCGAACCCATGTTCTCAACTCGCGTTTTCCCGAATGCGAGGATAATTCGTGTCTTCCAGCAATTCAATACATGCACTCTTTCTATTGCAACGCAATGAATTGTGGGAATTGTGTCTACAGACAGACAGACTGACGGACTGGACAAACCGATCACATAAGCACTTTTCTACGAAAATGTGCTAAAAATGACTTTACAGTTTTTTTTGTTTTTTTTGGGTTATTTACAATTTGAGAAAATTTACTTTTCATGGGTTATGTTTAATTAAAATTAATTAAAAAGAGGTTGAGAGACAGTGGCTCCTGTCTACCAGCCCTTCAGCATACTTACACAACAGTACGTTATGCAGGGAAAGTCGTCATCGGCATTCGGGAACTTTTGAAACACACGGTATCTTGAAGAAGCAATTGAAGATATTCAGTAGTCGTGCACTGTATTACTAGGGCCATTCCTCTTAAATACAGCTGGCGTGTCCTGAAATTTTTCCCACGAAATGGTTCCCATGAACTTATCAATATAACTGTGTGAGCTACATCACAACGAATAAAGCAATTGGGTAAATAGAAGTTTTCAAGACTGTACAACTACATTTCAGATATTCAAACAAACTTTCAAATTGTGTGAATGCGCGAATAACCGCTGAGTCGAGTCCAATGAAGTGATCACAAACAACTTCAGCTGGTATCGGAGCACCATTACGTTCTAAACTGCCAGTCCATTGATGTCTGATAACATTTGGTAGATGGGATACTGCAGGCTATAGTCGTTGCCGTATACCGTGATTTGATAAAGAAAAATATGAGATGATTTCTTATGAAATGGTTCATCTTATCGTTTTACAATACTCCCAGTTGCATCGATGCATATACTAGAATTGACATTCCTTTTGCAATACGCTTTGTAAATGTGAAGTAGAGATGGTGACCAATACATGACAAAAAAATGGATCACATCCTATAGCTTTTATACTATTTTGATATGCAGATGTATATTTCAGCTTTTGAAGGGCTATTATGGGATTTTCATCTATTTCATTTTTCTTCTTGATTCTTGACTTTGTTAGCCTTAATGCATTCAGTGGCGGTAGCTGGCTTGGTTCAATATCTCCGAAATCCATAAGGTGATCAACTCTCAGTGTTCTAACCATTGATGCGGACATCTTTTCTTCTGTCATCTTTTTAATGGCATCACGCTTGGCAACTCCACTTTGAGCACAAACGATGGGATTTACGGCACAAACCAGCACAAACGAATGACTTATATGAAATTACCGAATTCAAAAGTGGGGGGGGGGGGGCTAGCGACATGGACCTCAGATTTAAGACTAATCAGACTGGTCTGAAGTGTAATTACCGAACACGCGATCATAACTCTCGATGAATCGAACATAGCGACCAATAGGGAGAGCGATTGTAAACAAAAATGACATAGCTGCGAAGGATAAAATAACATAGCCTTGCATTTGCCAACATTTAACTTCAGCCTCCATCTGTTGAACCATTTTTCGTAGAGATGCAGCGCTTTCTGCAAGCGAGAGATGACATGGGCAGCAACACGGGCAAAGGTTAAGATGGCCGCATCATCAGCGTAGAAGTACAGCTTACACTTGTCGGGTTTTGGAAAGTCCTGGATAAAAAAATTAAACAAGGCTGGTCCCAGAACTGACCCCTGTGGGACACCGGCTTTAACCACACGTGATTGGGAGAGGGAGTCACCAATTTTAGCTCGAAAAGACCTGTCTGAGAGGAATGAGCGGACCAGCATGATAAGGTCATCTGGAAATCCAAATTTTATCATTTTATAAATGACACCATCATGCCAAAATTGATCGAAGGCCTTGCAAATGTCTAGGAAGATAATGCCGCCATAAAGAGACTTGTTAAGAGAGTTTTTTGCGTCGAAAGCAAGCCGCCATATTTGCATTTGGCAGGAGTGGTTCGTACGGAAACCAAACTGCTCATCACGAATAAGGTCATTGGCAGAGCAGAATTCATTGAACTTTTTTAGAATTGTCCGTTCTAGAACCTTAGACATAGTTGATAAAAGGCTGATGGGCCTGTAACTTGCAGGCAATGAAGGGTTAAGACCTGGTTTAGGAATGCTAAGGATAATTGATTCCTTCCAGCCAGTAGGGAAATATCCGTATTTCCAGCAGTCATTAATTAGTGTAACCATGTCAAGAATCAGGTTGGAAGGTAAATTTTTAAGTGCACTATTTGTGATGGCATCCATTCCAGGGGCTTTCTTATTCTTGAGTTTCTTGATGATCTCGACAATTTCCATCGGGTAGATTGATCGCTCTATAGGAGCACGCCGTCCCTCATAAACATTGGAGCACATATCGCGAACCTCGCTGATTGCATACTCTCCGTCAGGGGTGTCTGGAATTGGGGTGATAAATTGATTGCTAAGTGATTCAGCAATTAATTGAGCTTTATCTTGGTCTGTAGTAGCAAGAGTAGTACCATCTGGAGAAAACAGGGGGTGGGAATTTCGTTTTCTTACACTTAAGAGCTCTAATCATAGTCCAGAGAGAGTTGTCATAAGTTGAGAGATTCTTCAATTTGCTCGTCCATTTTTGCACTCGTAGCTCTCTTACTTTTTCGTGGACCCTCCTAGAAAGCCTATTATATTTTCTCTTAAAGATGGGATCACGTGTACGCTGCCAAAGTCTTCGGAAGGCATTCCTCTCTGCAATAATTTGCCTAATACTTGGAGGAAGATCGAGATGGTCAGTATATTTAGGGTCTATAGGGCAAGCACTAGCAGACATCGCATTGTTGATGTTATTGGTAATGTCATTGACTCTATCATTGATTTCATTGGTGCTGGAGGCATTCGCTGTAAAGCCATTGCTAGTTTTAAGGAGGTCACAGAAGAGTTTCCAATCCCGCCTTATAGGAAGCCGATTCAGGATGTCCATATTTAAGCCATCGAAGTTAAGGGCAACTGGAAGATGGTCTGATGATAAATCGTCCACAGTGAATATATTGAACGGTTTGAAGAGACCCCTGAGAATAGCAGTATCCAGGACATCGCTCGTGGGCGAGTGATCACAATAATATATATGTTTGATTGGACCGATAGCGACAGTGTTCAGCTGGTTCTGGATGTAACCATATAAAATAGCACCACTGTGATTAATGCATCTGGAATTCCAGTGAGGGTGTTTCGCATTTAGATCGCCTGCCAAAAACAGCAGGAAAATTATCAGAGAGCAACTCGTCGAGATCACAGGGGTCAATGGCATGCCCCGGAGAGTTATACAGCGCAACAAACTTAACCCAGCCAATCGTGAGGTCCTTGATGAGAATAGAGGCCGCCTCCATTTCTAAATAGTTCCGAGTAATGACTTCAACATGCTCAATACCCTCTTTGACTATAACAGCTGCTCCACCAGAAACACCATGAGCAGGATTCTTTGGGAGTCTATCTTTACGATAGACCATGTATCCAGGCAGCTTGAATGGCCGTTCCGACTTGAGGTGCGTTTCACAGACAATGGCAGTATCAATTTTGTTTCTCTATAAGAAGTCGAAGAACTCCTCTCGCCTACGTGAAATGCCTCTGGCATTCCAGATGGTACACCTAAGTGTTCCTTGATTGACTACTTCGAAGCTGCTGCTAGCCATGATTAAAGTTTAGAGAACGATTTAACAATATGCGGAATAGATTTTCCGATTTCCTCATATAATCTGAGCATCGCGCCTACTTTCGTGTTCATAGCTTGCAAATCAGACGGGGGGGGGGAAACTTTTGTCAACAGTTTTTGAAACCACCGAAGCGTAGGATCTCCCTTCAATAGTCTTAGCACCACGCACTCTGCACCAGGCACTCTGCTCACAGAGGTGAAAACAACAAGACTACCGAATATATAGCTAAAGAAGGGGCATGTCAATCAATCGGATTTTAGGTATTAAAGCACTGATTGGTGTATATGCCTCTTTTTTTGGCTATATATTCTGTAGTATTGTTTTTTTTCCTCTATAGTTATTTTGTGCCCGTGATAAGTGTTATTACTGAAACGCGTCGGCTGTCATTAAAATTCCTGCAATGTTGCAATATCACAATACATGATATAGTACACAGGGATCATTAACGGGATCATTCTGTATATGTATGGTCTGGACCAATAATCACTGATGCTCGAAAAAAAATTTTCATCTCACGAACATACGCTTGAATGCATCTAATTTCAAAGATATACCAAATTTATTAAATGCCATTTTAAAATTTATTAAAATATTTACGAAATATCCGTTACTAATTCTAGCTGAAGGAAAATATGGCCAAGTGACATTTTTATTTGTTAAATGTCAGATTTAAAGATGAAAAAAAACACGTGCTGTTACGATTTACGACGTCAACCTGCCATGGTCTTAGCACCTTATTATTAAAAAAATAATACAGATGAAAGAAATATCTTGATATTACTTTGTGCAACAGGTTTCCTGTAAAAAAATTCTTTGAATGTTTACAAAATGTACAATAAAAACCGAAACACTGGGTAACAAGCGCCCGTATCCTTACGTTGAGTAACACGCTCCACTCTCTACTACTCCCTACAGTTGATCGCTTATCTCTGTCTAGAACTTATCGATTATGTTACTCGCCTGTCGTGTCATCCAGCCACAGCACGGATGATCCAGTAGTTTTAATAGTTCAAATCATTGGGTAGAATAGACAAGTTTCAGTAAAGCTCTAGATTAGGAAAGTACGGCAAACCTTTTCCACGCCGCCCGCAGCTGCTGATTGGTAGAACGGCTGTCACGTGTGTTTGTCAGCCATTGTTGGCCCAAACGCAGCGATAGATACCATTGAAATGCATGTGGAAGATGCAATTTAGATTAAATTTTTAATGAAATATTCGTTGATTGATCCTAAATTTTAATCCGAATAAGCAAAATTTCAGGATCCTCCAATCTATGCTCCTTGGAGGTTAATAAATTCGTTAAAAGATCCGAAGAAGTAATAAGAAGCAAGTACGTTTTTATTATAACTTTACCGAATGTTATAGAAATGTTGCATTGTGCAATTCTCAGACTATCCGAAAATATAATTTTTTGTTGAATATAGTTCTTTATAAGAAAATACAATTCAATATAACAAGGTTAAACTGTCTGTGAAATGTGGAGGCAAAACTTGAAATAAAACGTCCATGTTATTTTCATCTTATTTTAGCGAAGTTAATTATCACTCATCATTAAACTTGAATATAACGTATGAAATTGAATAACGAAAATTTGCTATTTGGGTGAAAAAAATATAGAAAATTTTAACTATAAGTTTTTGGTAAATTTTTTACGTCAATATTGTAACTCCATAAATGAATAAATTTCAAGATACATTGCATGTGTACTTATTTTTTTGTAATTTTTTTTTGTAATCAAATGGATAGTTTTTCCAAATGATAATTTTTAAAATTTTCTATCAAAATATAATTATCAAAGTAATTTTTATATTTAAATCAAAAACTTAAATTTAATAGTTCCTATTTTATTAAATTTTAGTTATAAATTATAGTTTTTTTTTAATAATTTAATAATTTTTATAATTTAATAAAATTAAAATTGGTAAAGTGAAATTTTTGATATAAATATAAAAATGAATTTGATAAAAGTTTATTAAGTTATATTTTAATAAAAATTTATACAATTATATTTTGATAAATAAAATTACAAAAACTACACACAATGTTTTTTAAAATTTATTAATTACATGTAAATAGTTTATCAAGGATAAATAAATAAAGTGAAAACAAACTGAAAACTTAATCTGGTTATCTTTAAATTGCCTCAACGTTATCATTATTCATATGTAAAAAATTGAAAACAAAGTTTAAAGAAAAATCAATAGTTACAGAATTTACTGATTGTCAGTTATATTTCCAGACGATAATAATAAGAAAATTTGCGAAAAGGATGCATTTAAGCCGAATTTTAGAGGAAGCGTAACTCATTTGATAGGGCCATTTGGGCCAACAATGGCGGATTTGGTAGCACACGACGAAGTTTGCCGTACTTTCCTAAACTAGTGCACTAGACAATACCTATTATCTAGTGCTTTAAGTTTCAGCAATTAGCATCGCCATCTGATGAGAAAAAAACAAACTTCAGAAGGAGATCTCCGGTCTCCAGCTCCTTTCTCGCTGTTCACTGTTGCGGTCGCCATGCATCGTAACGTGTCTTGTAATGTTTCAGGATGCCTTAATGATGGAAAAAATCACTCCTAGAATCACTTGGCACCTTGTCCCAAATCAGACGAACTCAGGAAACAGTGGATAGCTTAAATTAAGAAAGATGGTGAGCCAAAGTTTAAAGTGACAGAGGCGAGCATTGTTTACTCTGCTCATGTTAAAGACCGTGATTTTCGCCAGCTGTTGCATTCCCACAAAAAATATTTGAGACCTAGAGCAGTGTTACCGTTATTTGATTGGATCCCTAAGAGACTGATGAGACAGTAATACATTTTAAAAAACGCCAGTACAGCTCTGATCAGGGATTTCAGTCAGTTGTGCTGCTTTATAATGCAATTCTAAGACTGCATCAATATGATGACAGTTTATACTTAACCTGCAAATAAAGAAATTGCACTTCCATAAGCACCCAGATATATTAACCTTTATCAACAACAAAAAAAATATATTCTGAATATTCACATAATTAATGTGCATTTGGCTAGGTTTTATTTCATCGTACTGTCATGCTTTAACCCTTAAAAACTCGCACGAAGAACATTACATAATTGCTCGCATGGGGTCACAGGTGACCCCAAATTGTAGGAATTGTTTTTATAATATCTAAAAGGAATAACATGAATTAATATCTCATTAAACAAAAACAAACTAAATTAAAATAGTTATCACAAATTAACAATTTGTACTTAAGCAGAGATCAAAGTTAAATTTTATAAATATTTTTAGGAACTCTCCGAATCACTTTTATTACACTGTTGGCAATATATTTCAGAGTGATCATTGCACACAAATTTTGTGCATTTTTTGCATTTTGTTGATACTTTTCGATTACTTTTCCGCGGGCAGTTGCTGCAACGCCCCCGCTTTGCAGTGGTTGGTGGGACGGGGTTTTCCAACTCATGAACTTCCATAAGACGTTTTTTTACAACCTTGGGAGTTGCACTGACTTCAAGTCGTCGTTTCTGGTGATTTTGAACAAGGTCAACAGACATTTGCCGCAAGAAATTACGCCTCACGTGAGTACGTAATTTGTCGGTATTTGCTCGATGTACAACGAGTGCATTTATGCCTGAAACATTTATAAGATGGAAGAAAATGGCTAACGGCCATCGTTTAGTTCGCCTTCCTACGCTGTAAGTACCACACAAGTAATCATTAGTGTCCACTCCTCCTTTGGTGCTATTGTAATACATTATTATTTCTAGCTTCCGCTGATCACTTGAAGTTGGGTCGATATGAGCTGCATGGTGCATGGAAGATAACAACACAACAGCTTTATTCGGTTTTGGAACATACGAAACCATGGTCACTGTTTTTTGAAAAGCAAAAATTGCTGAATTGAGTTCTAGTTTTGTTTGGCAAAAAATCCTGAGGTATATCGGGTTTGTTTTTCTTGAGTGTTCCAACTAAGGTGAGCTTGTAGGGTGGATCCAATAATTCATTTGCGAGTTTCACGCTCGTATACCAATTGTCTGTGGTAACATTATGGCTACTTCCTTTTATCGGCTGTACAAGACGTTTTACTATGTCATTAGGGCTGTTTGAGACTTGGTAAGGACCCGCAGGCTGTTTGCCAGAATAAACCTCAAAAGCCAGCATATAAAATGTTTTTGAGTCTACTAATGCCTGTTTTTTATGCCGTATTTGTTTGGTTTGCTTGGCATGTAAACTTTACCTTTGAAACGGCCACGGAACCCAATCAGTTGCTCATCTATCGTCACATTTTCGCCCGGCGAATAGGCTTCTTGAAATTTTGCTTGTAATATGTCGCAGATCTCACGTATAGCTGTAAGTTATCAATTTGCAAACGTTCAGCTCTGGTTGTTCTATCGTCAAATCTAAGACATCTCAGTAAAAATAGAAAACGTTGATAACTCATTGTCAGGCGAAACATCTCTACACCGGTTCCATCGGTGGCCCAGAGATCTAGGAAATTGAGATGTGAGGCTCTCAGCACTCCAGACACAATCAACAAGCCCAACAATGCTTTTATTTCCTCAATGTCTGTATCTTTTGCGTCACCTTCCCTATGAAACTTGTTTCTGACTTCCCCGATGTATTGATTTGTACATGTTACAAGCACATTTAAAATGTCATCAGAATAAAACAAACTAAAACATTCCAAAGCAGTCTTTGCTGATTTCGCTGCTGACTTGACACCTGATAAGTGTAAAATTATATTATGGCCTCGTGTTCTTACAACACTTGATAGTGGGGACTTTGACCATTTTTGTTTAGAACCATTTCTGCCATTATGTCTGGTAGAATAAAAATTGTCATACTGCCTTGCAGAGACTTCTTCGTCGTTGTCTGACGATCCGCTGGATTGTGAGGACGATTGGTCGATTTCAGTAGCACTATCGTGATCACTTTGTGTTATCTCATCTAACTCCGACTCAGAATCTGACCCTCCAACTTGTTCTTCGTCAGAAGCCTCTGCCAACCATTGCACAATTTGCTGTTCTCTTCTATCCATGACTAATTCTGGAAAAAGATGCAACACTCATAGTAATACGTAATTTTTGGATAATTTCATTTTATAAAGCTGTAAAAAACATATTTATAACATAAATTTACACACTGGACGTATAATAATACAAGTCGAATTAATAATACACCAAAAAAATACATAAAATAAGCAACTTACCTCTTTCAAAAAAGTAACGTAATTACTCGCACGGGGTCACAGCTATAGAGCGCAGCGACGTGTCCTTGCACTCCCGTGACTTGTCGCTACTAGAATACAAACTTCGACGCGAGTTATGAAGCTAGCAGGGGCGCGGGGAAATTAGAGCCGCGGCAAGTGCTTAATTTTTTTATGCGAAACTGCTTTGACCCCATGCGAGTAATTAAGGGTTAATGGCGTTCACGTTCCATGTATGATATGGAATAAATAAAAAATAAGGTTTAAATTATATAACAGAATAAACAGGAAAATAGCTTATTTTCTTTATTCAGCAGTCAGTCAGTGTATTCAAATCACTGATATATTATAAAGAATGACACTTTATAAGACATAAAAATTATAACAATCAATAACAATCTTCAATTTACAAATAATACTGAATGAAGCAGCTAGCGGGCACGTTCCACGTTGATATAAGCATAGGCTGTCGCATAGCACAAAAACCAAAGGCTGTCTTCCATATCTTCAAAGAGAGGTAGCAGGGATCCATACTGAATAAAAAGTAAAAGAGTAATTAGTGGCGAATTATTCAAGCAATAAAGCGAACATCCAGTTAACGTTAAGCTTCATGTCATAACTGTGCAACAGTTGGTTCATGTATCTATTTAAATAGATAAAATAAATAAAAAAATAAGCATTCAGAAAACTATCAATCCAATTATAAGCATCATTACATTCTTACCTGTGGAAGGCTTTCATTAGCATATCTTGCAGGATTGTATTCGGATGATGATGTAGATGAACTTGCAGGATTGTCAGATGTACCTTCATCCTCTGTGTACATAGTGTAACGTGCCGTTACCTTTATTGGCTGAAAATTTTTTTTTTGCCTCCCTCTCAACTGCCGTTCGGGATCTCTTACGTTAGATTCCCTCACTCCTCCCTTGTGGAGTCACTCTACGCGTTCCCTTCCAACGTGGTGCCTTTTTTATTTCGCATCTCGTCGATATTCCTGGTTTGCCGCGCTTAGCCCTTACCTCGACCATGCGATCACAGGCGGTCTCCGGTGCGATTCTTACGACCTGACGCTTAACTGTTATTTTAACGGAGGTTACTGTGCTCCCCCTCCTTATCTTTTTTGAATTAAAGGGATCACTCGACGCGTTCGGTTCGCGTGGGGTTTTTTTTGGTTAATGATGCCTCGTTCGAGAAGTTATTTACTCTAATTTTCCTCGCGCCAATTAAATTTTTTCTTCTTGTGGATTTATTTTAAGCGTCGACTGAGATCGAGATTCTTCGCGTCTCACGTCGTTAATGACGACATCTCACGTCTTCGATTATTCATCCTGGGGAGAATTTCCTTTTTGCGCTTGACGGATATTTGATTTTATTAATTTTCTCGGCGAGTCAATTAGTTTTGCGTTTAGTGTTAGTAAGTGAAATGATACAACTACAAGTGGGGCTGACTGCGTTCACAATTTATGGATATGCCCCACCAATCAAAAAGCTAGTTTCAACCGTGGGGCTAACAAGGAATGTTATTCGTTCAAATGCACAATCATGACTCATATACCATGTGTAGATAGGTTAATAAACATAATTGAAAAAGAAAATAAATATAAACAGATAAATTAAAAGAAGGAAATCATAATTAACATAATATAAAAAAATATAAAAAAAATATAAAAGAGACTTATAATCGGAGTAAAATCTACATCGTGATAATCGATACTTTAACGATCGATGTTTTACTGTTCCCGTGATCGATTATTGTTCTTGCTGACGATTACTTCGTTTATCACATCGAGAATCGGGTTCTTAATAAAATTTGTCTGGTTGTTCAATAGCAATGTCTCTCCTGCCAATACGTGTCTTCTGATTTCTAGGGTTTCCAACATGAGGATCCGTCTCTGGTCTTTTTCTTTCTTGACAATGGTCATAATTTCTTGAATATCAGCGAACGGGTGTTTCATTTTAATCAAATGAGTCGCAAACGCAGAATTACCATCTCTATTTACCCACGATCTGCGATGGTCATCAAACCGTATTCTAAATGACCTTCTCGTAGATCCCACGTAAAACGCTCCACACACCTTGCATGTTAATTTGTAGACGCCGCAAGATTTGTATTGGTCTTCTTGGTCAACATACTTTTCATCTGGGTTTAGCACATACCCACACTTGTTCCTAGTTCTATATCCAATTTTCAATCCTTTGTTTTTGAATATGTTGCTGATTTTTGTAATCTCTGGGCCTGTATATGTAAATGCCACATATTTTTGCTTTTCTTCTACTTCCTTATCTGGGTGCTTAACTTGGTGTTTAACTTGCTTAACCCGATTCATTATCGTTTTTGTAATTGTATCCGGGAAGGAATTATTTCGTGCTACGTCATATATCAATGCTAGTTCTTCCTTTCTGTATTCCGTTTTTAATGGGTAGCTATAAGCTCTCTGAAAGTAATATCTCAGAGCAGCGCTTTTTTGTTGCGGAGGGTGATTGGAACTGAAGCCAATTATATTGTCTGTTGTTGTGGGCTTCCTGTAGATGTTGAACTCAAGACTTCTCTTGTCGGGTATTCTTTTCATTGACATGTCTAGGAAATTGATGGTTCCTTGCTGTTCTATTTCCATTGTGTATGCCATGTTTGGATGGAACTGGTTAAATTCAATAAGTAACTGGTCTGCACTAACACTCGATGTATCGATGATTACAATGGTGTCATCGACATACCTGGCGTAGAAGACAATTTTATGTTGTTCAATGAGAGGTGTTACACATCTTTCTTCTAATTCTTGCAAAAATTCCTCAGCCACAGTCGCGCTGATCGGAGATCCCATTAAGACTCCCGTGGGCATCTCATAGAACGAATTCTTATACTGGAAATAGTTCTGTCTTTGTATTATTTTCAACGATACCTTGACATCGTTACGCACATCCTCATCTACGTTTTCATTGGAAAGTCTTTTGTCAATGATATCAATAGTTTCCAAGAAGGGAATGTTGGTATACAAATTAACGATGTCAAGAGATATAATCAGGAAACGATCTTCAATTTGTAAGGATTTCATTATGTCCGCAAGTTGCTGGCTATTCTTTATGATATAACGATTATGCCTAGGTGCGACGGCATTTATGACCGCAGATGTTTTCTTTGCTATGCAGTAGAATGTCGATTCTGTACAGTTTACAACAGGTCTGATGGGATTTCCTTGTTTATGAATCTTGACTAAAGCTCTTATTCTGGGTGGTTTAGGTTGTCCATTACCTTTTGCATTTGCCCATTCTTTGTATGTTTTAGATAAGAACATTTTCTTTACTGACCTGATTTCTTTTAGATATTTTGGCGTGGGATCTTTATCAATTGTAGAGAAACCATTATTTTCTATAAATTCCATCGTCTTTTGGTCATAATCAACATCATAAATGACTACAGCTGATCCTCCTTTGTCGGCACTTATCAATTGTAGTTAATACGAAACGCGTAGGCAATAAAAGCTTCTACCCTTTGCTAATCTTAGAGTCCTTATTTTATAATATTTATATAAGCAAAGTCGACCAATATGCAGATTCTTGTTAGTAAGTATTTCCCCGCTCCATTTGTGGGACTCGTCCGGATCGTTGTTTTTTTTTTTGAGTCGTTTTTTTGTCATCGTTTATTAATCTCGAGTATCGCTCGTCTTGTATATTTCCCGGCTTGTCTTTTAAGTTTTTGCTGTTAGAGATTTCCTTTTATTTTTTTTTGTTATAAATTTTGATTTGTTTTTGAATTTGTCCTTTTGATTATTGATAGGTGAAGCCTTAGCTCCTTGTCATTGATTTATAATGCGTTTTTTCGACATTAAAAAGAATTTAACTTTTTAGAAGCTAGAATAGATTTCTTTTTACTATTTTCAGATAATATAATTTTTTTTGTTAATTATATTTCTTTTACGGAGATTTCTCGTTATCGCTATTGTTGAACACTCGCGCGTTTCCACCATTTTTCTAGTTTTTTATTGTTTAAAATGACGTTGTATTAGACTGCTCGTTTTCCTAGAGTAACTGACTACGTTCATTTCTGTGAACTCGGATAGCCTGTCGCGCGCGCATGTTATTTAAATTTTTTTATTTAGGTTTCGTAACCTTCTTGGTAAATAAAATAATTTTCTTGGGCAGATTCAGCTAGATCTCCAGGAGAAGCAACATCGACTCTTATGCCTGCTCTTGGGCATGGAGTTGGCCATTCCTATGGAAAACCGTTTTTATTCGTCCAGTCCTCCAGTCTTAACTTTAGATCTTGTTGATGCGGTTCCTGTTCGCCTATGAGACTTAGCAGTTTGTAACCCTTCGTCATGAAGTTGATCATCGTTTGTTGGCGGCTTCCCATTCTTTTAAGTGCAGATGGTTGATCAAGCGTCGTTTATACCTTGGATCGTCCACCGATTTTAATTTAACTGACCTGTGCAAGATCATGTTCGTCCAAGATAAGATATGTTTTCCTGGATTTTCGAAATAATACTTTCCCGCCATTGTGACAGGATCGCTTCTCCTGTTCGTCATAGAACATGGGTTTACGTATGGTTCGTCTTTATGTAGTTTGATTCCCCACTAAGGATAAGCCCTGCAAGAATTCTTTCTGCAACGTTATAATTACTTTGTTGAACTTAAACGGACCCCTTTTGGTTGACATCTCTAAGCCTTAGTTTCTGCTTATGAATTTTTTTTTTCCTTTTATAATTTTAATTTTCCTTGTCTGTATTATTGATTTCAGCCTTTCCTAATGAAAGATTAAGATATTTTGTAGTATTGTATCATTTTGTAGTATTGTATCATTTACTATTATTCTCGTTTTCTTTTCAGGACCTCATCCATGTCGTTACCGTCTATCCTCATCCATTCCTTTCGTTATGCGTTTGCACACGTTGGTCCGTCCTGTTCTCCCTTTTTCGCACCTATCCTCATGTTATTGTTTCCTCTGTCCATACAATAGCGTGAATTTTGTTATTTGTCCTTAGGATCTTTGTGGAGGAGGTTCATGGTTTGTTTGTTTTTTTTTTTATCTTGTCATTACATTTCTATTGTTTAATTTTGACGATGCCAATATTTTTTTTTAACTCTGTTGTATTTTGGAGTAACGGTTGAAATTGAAATTTTTTTTTATTTCCAGTTTTATTTTTCTTTGATTTTTTGCTGTGGACGATTTTTTTATTTGCAGTATGAGCAGTTCTTCTCGACCCTTTTGATCTCCCAGTCCTTCGGTACTACTATCAAAACTCTCTTCTTCCCAGTCTACAGTTTCGTCCAGCTCCAACACTGTTTCTGACTGTGATTCCCTCAATACCTTGTCGATAGTCGCCGAACCACTTTAGTTCTTCCGTCAACTGGACTATCCTGTTTCACCTTTGTTTGAGATCATTTGAACCTGCTCTTTTCAGTGTTATTCTGTTCTTATCAGCAATAAAAGGAAAATATTTATTTGGATTTCGCTTTTTCTTTGAAAGTTTGGGTAGTCTTGGGTTACGGAATAGTCATTATAGTTAATTGGGGTTAATTTTTAACGTAAGGTCTTTCCCCGGTATTCCCCCTTTTTTCACCTTACTCGGGAGACCGTTTTGTTCTTTCTAGTAAGCGTATTCTTTCTTCCACGCTGTTAGTCTGGGTTTTGGTAACTATTTTCGTTTTCTGTAAGGGGAAGGTTTTCTTTAGAGTATTTTTACGCGTCATTCTTGGGGCGTTGGCTGTGCGTGCGGGTAAACACGTTCCGTCTTTACTAGCACGTTACAATAGTTATGTTGCTGTGGGGTGTTTCCCTCCCATCCTCTTCAATAATGATGTTTCTACCTGATAAAGCTGCATCTCTCATCTGCTTGGCTAACTCCCTTTCTTCCTTTTCTCCATCTTTCACAGATCGCTTGGGACGCCCCTGTTTCACAGTGCATGCTTCTACAGCGGCCTCAGTCTCGACTAAACTCTTGTAGTTTTCCCATACCGCAAACAGCCTCTTCATCTTTCTCGCCCTATGGAGGTTTGTAAGCGTTCCTTGCCAGATTATGTGGCCTCTTCAGCATGAAAACGCTTGAATTTTGCCACTTCATTAAGTATGTGATCTTTGAGAAGCCGCAAAGAGCGCTTCTCGAATCTTAGTAAACAAAAAAGTTGATTAGATTTAAGGCAAAATCACATTTTTTAAATAAAACAAAAATGAATTGGTACACACTTTTATTAATAAAACTATTAACAACTGATGTTTGTGAATAAATGAAAGTTTTATACTATTCTTATTATGAACATTTTAAGTTTAATGATAGTACTTCTATTTAACTCGCATATATTGCATGCTATGAAAAAAGTAGTGCCAAGTTATCTTGTGGAAATTCTATATCAGCATGAGAACTAAATAGCAATTATTTTCTTTATCCTTTTACTTATTAATTATTCTAGTCCATTAAAGTCAAATAAAAAAATAACTTTTTTTATTAATGCTGAATTAGTTGTTCTAATATTCATTTAACTTAAATGAATTTTAATGTTTATTAAAATTAACACTCCCTTAACAGAGCTGAAAGTAATTCCCCAATTTTTTTGTAGCACAACATTTCTTATAGTTGTCTCACGGCAACTTCTCCTCGTCTTTGGCATAAACTTTCTACACTTTATGTTATTCCTTATAGCGATATTAAAAATATATTCAATTTGTAGGCAAAATATTTTGAGTTTTTACTTACTTTAGGTTGGGTTAGTACAAAAATCGTGAATGTCCAAAATGTCAAAGCAGTTCATTCTGCTGAAGTTTAAGTGAGCAGGCGATCGTGTTTCCTAAAAACAGCGCTTGTTTTGTATGGAGAAAGAGAGCTGCGAGAAGAAAATACCAGGCCTACCTGCTTTAGAACCTTCTTTAAAATAGTGTACTCAAAATCATTTGCCCCACAAAAGAAGTATATTTTTTATATCACCACAATGAATTATAGTATCAATTGCAGAAATTTCAGGTCATTAGCCGGGTACTGACTGAGCGAGCAGCCTCGGCCGTATGCCTCGCCAAATTTGCCTCGCGAGGCAGCCTCGGTTTCAAGGAAACTGCGCAAACGTTTGCCTCGCAAGGCAAGCGTGAGCCACAAGTCGGCCGAGCATTTTATTACTCACAGTTAAATTTCCTGGCTTATACTTCGCCATGCGTCTTCCTTTAGCCCTCTATTTGTCTATTCTACGCATTGTGAATCCAAAGTCTATTAAAAGAACCATATAATTCGATGAGCTTTAAAACCTTCTCTTTCTCCATAGCCCGAGCGAGCGAGGCAAGATAGAACCGTCTTGTGTGCGCCCCCTCCGTGGGCACTACCTTGACGTGGTGGAGGGGCTTGAGTGCCTCAGTGACGCTAAGGGCTATGCTGGATCGGGTCACCCATGCCAGACAGGCCTTAGCAGAGAGGCCAGACTAAAAGTGTCCGGTCGGTTGTGGACCCTCCCAAAGGGACCGGTGCTCGCAATGCAGGCATGTTTTTGACATGGCCTCCATTGCGACCAGTACGTCCACCTGCGTGTTTGCCGTGCGCAGCAACCCTACTTCTGGGGAAAGGGGGATCCTGGTGGTTGAGGGAAGGCTTTCCGGAACAACACACCACTTTGGCCCCTGCTTCTCGGAAGGATGGGAGGTCTGGATGAGCCCGTCCAGATCAATCGGCTGGTCGTCGCTCCTTTGGAGCTTCGGCCACAGGGTTAGGCGCTGCCTATATCCTCCTCGTATCCCTGGTGCCAATGTGCATCCCCTTGTTGGGCTCGGTGGTGGGTGGGGAGCGAGGGAGATGAATATTTATCCTACTTAATATGGGTAAACAAAATAAGCAAATTAACCAGAGACAAAAGAACGATCGTGAAGAGAGATCGAGTCGAAGACCGCCAAAGAATCCGATGTTTTTGGAGATGAAATTGGCAAGTGGGGAGTCGTTTAAGACCATCTCCCCATTTCTAATTTCAAAAGAACTCAAACGCCTCGTTGGGGACACGAAACATGTAAAAAGACTGTTTAATGGCCATTTATTGATCGAGGTTGTTAAGGATAAACAAGCTACCACCCTTTTATCCTTAAAAAAGTTTGCTGGGAAAGCCATTTCGGTTTCTCCCCACGCAACCTTAAATTACAAAAAAGGTGTTTTCACGTGCCAGGACCTGGAAGGAATGGGGGACGAGGAAATCATTGCCGAATTGGATGATCAATCTGTTGTTGACATTCGCCGGATCGCTCCAAGGAGGAATGGTGTTCCTCATCCTACGCATTCCTTCATTGTTACCTTTGAGGGATCAGTTTTGCCTGATACCATCTATATCGGCTATATCCACTGTCACGTGAGACCCTTTATCCCCAACCCGTTGCGATGCTTCCAATGTCAGAAGTACGGCCACACGAGAACAAACTGTCATTTTAATGCAGTTTGTTGCAAGTGCGGCCTGCCCGGACGCGTATATTCGAAACGCACGAGGTGCAGACCATCATTCGCTCTCTAGTGGCAATAAACATAACCTTACGCCCTCCAGGAGTCCAACTAGATTACACTAGCACTATTGTATTTTTTATTTTTTTATTTTTTTTGTATTTTTTTTTTTTTTTTTTTGCTCGGAGTGAATTTTTTTTAAAAGACTGGGGGACCCAGACCCCCCCTATAACGAACTGATATATACCCCAACCTATTTGGTTACAGGGGGCAGTTGGTTTCCCCCCGGCCGGTTACAGGTTTCGCGACAATTCAATTGGCACTGGACATTCAATTCTACATCGTTTATCGTCACTAGAGGGCGAATGATGGTCTGCACCTCGTGCGTTTCGAATATACGCTGCCCGGACATGAGATGAAAGATTGTTCAAACGAGTTCCGGTGTTGTAATTGTAAGGGTGCCCATTCTGCCCTTTCAAGAGACTGTCCTATTTGGCGGAAGGAAAAGAAAATCCAAGAGGTTCGCGTCCTTGGGGGGTTGTCTTTTCCAGAAGCACGTAGGCAGGTCGAACGGAATGAAGTCCGAAATTACGCTTCTGCAGTTAAGAGTCGTCCTTCTGTTATGACAGTTGGTACTATGACAGATATACGTATTGCGGATTTTTGTTGTGGAACTTCCACCCCCACAGAACCATCTGCTAACGTTAGGCGGACTTCGAATCCCATCATACAACCAGGAACTCCTCCAAAAACTTCGGAGAGAGAAGATGGGAAGAAGCGCTCGTCAGAGGCGTCACCTTCCTCTGACCCCTCCAAAAAGCGTGTAGTAGAGACTACACCAAATTCTCCAGTTTTGGGGGGAGGGCCAGACTTCCCTTTAAACGTACAGATATCTCCTATCGAGGAGATGGAGTTATCTCGGGAGTTTAATCCTACATCTTAAAACCTTCATCATGGCACTATTACAATGGAACCTTAATGGATTCTTTTGTCGCTTAGAAGACCTAAAGCTCTTGGTCAATAAGTTCTCCTTCTCCTTATTGGCTTTGCAAGAAACGTTCCTCTTGCCAACCCAGTCTCCTACCCTAAAAGGGTTTAATTTTATTAGGAAGGATTATACAATGGGAAATAAAGCCTGTGGTGGTGTTGCGATCTTAGTTCAGAGATCCTTGCCTTTTACTACCATTAATTTAACATCGAATCTCCAGGCGGTAGCAGTTAGAGTGTTATTCAAAGACCTCTCAGCTCTAACTGTTTGTTCACTGTATCTACCTCCGGATCAATATACGGACGAAACATCTTTGTCATCTCTACTGTGTGAACTTCCAAGCCCCTATCTAGTTCTGGGTGATTTTAACGCCCATAACCCCATTTGGGGGTCTATAAAGCTCTCTGAAAGAGGATATATGATAGAGAAAGTTTTGAATGCTTTTAACATCAATTTGTTAAACGATGGCTCTTCAACATTCCTCCACTCAGCCAACGGCTCTGCGTCATGCATCGATCTATCTATATCCTCTTCATCTTTCACACCTAATTTAGCCTGGAGCGTATTCTCAGCTTTACATGGTAGTGATCATTTCCCGATCAGTATTTCCCTGAGTTCTTCTACTTTTTCCAACCCTCTACCACGTTGGAAATTGGATAAAGCAGACTGGCAGGTCTTCCAATCCCATCTACAGTTTGAGAATAAAACACCCTTTCCGTCTGTAGATGAGGCTGTAGAGGATTTCACTACCCGCATCCTCCAAGCGGCAGAGCAATCCGTTCCAAAATGTCGATCCTCTTCGACGAAAATACCAGTGCCATGGTGGAATGAAGAATGTGCCCTAGCGGTTCGAGAACGTAAGAGAGCTCTCCGCATTTTCTCCGTACAACCAACTCTTGAGAATCTTATCACTTATAAACAGAAAAGGGCCAGTTGTAAACTAATCATTTCCGCAAATAAGAAACTCTGTTGGAGGGATTATATTTCCTCCATTAATAGGAACACCCCTCTTCAAACTGTATGGAACATGATTAGGAAAATAAATAGGAAAAGACTCCCGGATAAACTCCCTTCTCTCACTGAAAATGGTCATACATACTTTGACCCAAAGGAGGTAGCTAATATCCTCGGAAGGACATTTGCTGAGGTTTCACAGATAAAACATTACTCAGCCTCCTTTCAAAGACAAAAACGTATCGGAGAATCGCAAGCTATAAATTTCAAATCCCGAAACCTCGAAAAATATAATCTCCCCTTTACTTTACGGGAACTGCATTATGCCCTTCGTTGCTCCAGTGATTCTGCGCCAGGCCCAGATGGAATCTTATATGCTTTCTTGAAGCATTTACCGAGGGAAGCTTATGCTCACCTTCTCTCGTTATTTAACTACGTTTGGTCATTAGGAGAGATCCCAAATTTGTGGAGAGAAGCAATTGTTATTGCTATTCCAAAACCAAATAAAGACCACTCTTGTCCTTCAAACTATCGACCAATAGCACTAACTAGTTGCATGTGCAAAGTCCTGGAAAGGATGGTCTCTGTCCGACTTATGTGGTATCTGGAAAAAACCCACCTGTTGTCCAGATTTCAGTGCGGTTTCCGCAAATCCCGCTCAACTGTTGATCACCTTCTTCGGTTGGAGCATGAGATTCATTTTGCACAGAGACATAAACAACATGTTGTAGGGGTGTTCTTCGATCTGGAAAAAGCCTATGATACAACTTGGAGGCATGGAATAGCAATACTTTTGCGGAAGTAATGCCTTATAGGACACCTTTCTTCTTTCCTGTGTAATTTCATGGCGAACAGAACATTCCGAGTTCGCGTTGGGTCAACGATCTCAGACCCTTTTACGCAGGATAATGGTGTCCCACAGGGAAGTGTGCTGAGTCCATTTCTTTTCCTCATTGCTATGAATGAGGCTTGTTCACAACTTCCATCCACTGTGAACTATTCCCTGTACGTTGACGATATTGCCATCTACTGTCGAGGGTCCTCAATGTTCTTTATTGAGCGTCAACTGCAACTGGCCATCAACAAGCTCGTAACCTGGAGCAACGAAGTAGGATTTAAATTTTCACCCCAAAAAACAAGGGCCGTTCACTTTTGTTTTTTGAGAGGTCTCCATCCAGACCCAGACCTTACACTTTATGGATCCCCTATTTTAGTGGTGGACTCACATAAATTCTTGGGTCTGACATTTGATAGAAAATTATCATGGCTCCCTCATATTCGTAATTTAAAAGCGAGATGCTTACAAGCCATGAATGTTTTGCGCTCTATTTCCGCTACCAAATGGGGCGCTGATAGGAAGATGCTCTTGTTTTTATACGGCTCTCTAGTTAGATCTAAATTAGACTATGGAAGCATTGTTTATGCCTCAGCTTCAAAGAGCACTTTGAAGCTGTTAGATCCCGTCCATAACCGAGGCATAAGAATTGCCACAGGAGCTTTCCGCACAAGTCCGGTAGAGAGCCTTTATGTGGAGGCTTCTGAACCCCCATTATGGTTTAGAAGAGCCAAACTCCTCCTCAAATATGCTCTTCGCGTATATGGTGAAAGTGAACATCCAGCTTTTGCCTGTTTTTTTGATAAACCTAGTATTCCTCCCCATCACTCTTTTAGAAGCATTAATAATTGGTTCTAAAATCTTCTGGAGAGCCTGAACCTCCCATTTCCAGCCATGCATAGCCGAGAGGTCAGAGAGGTCCCTCCGTGGATTCTCCCCCAACCAGACATAAATTATAACTTATTTTCTGGGAAAAAATCAAATTTTATGGAAGCTGAAATTAACGCACTCTTTAAGGTTTTTTTAGAAACCCTTCCTGATGGCTTCCACATATATGCAGATGGGTCCAAATCAGAGGACGGGGTTGGCTGTGCGTTCCTTATAGATAACAGTGTATTTTCATATCATTTGCCAAACGAGTTCTCCATCTTCTCAGCGGAATTGGTAGCCATAGCCAAAGCGTTAGAGTTCGCTTTTAATTATCCAAATTCAAACATCTGGATATTCACTGATTCACTGAGCGCTTTGCAATCTTTGGAATCATTTAATTCTATAAACCCGTTTGTTCAAAGAATCCAGGAATATCTTCATTACCTGGATTCTCAAGGTACCAGTATTCATTTTGTCTGGATCCCTAGTCACATGGGTATCCTACAAAATGAACGGGTCGATAAGGCGGCAAAACACGCGATTACTCATTTACCGATCTCTGAATTGCTTTCAATCCCCGAGCATTTGTACCCGGTGATTTCCAAAAAACTCAGATCTTCTTGGCAGGATTCTTGGCCTCTGAACCCTGCTAATAAATTATTTGAAATAAAGCCTGCCATCACACCGTGGTCATTACCTTGTCTAGCAAACAGGCGAGAAGATGTCGTTCTTACTCGGCTTAGGATTGGTCATAGCCGTCTTACTCACCTCCATTTATTAAAAAAAGAACCAGCGCCATTGTGTTCTTGTGGAGCAATGCTGACTATTAAGCATATTCTAACCCAGTGCCCTTTACACACTAAGTTATGACGCTCATTAGGGCTGAATCATTCCTTAGATTTTTTGTTGGGGAACAACCCCATAATTTTTAAAAATGTGTTTCTTTTTTTAAAAATTATTCATGTTTTTAAATTCATATAGTCATCCTTTTATTGCTTTTGCATTGTATATATTTGATCATTAAGTATAGGTTTCATTTAGTGCCATTTACACACTAATCATACTCATCAGTTTTTTTTTAGGGGTCAACTCAGAAGAAAATAGATTTTAATCACCTATTTTATAGTCAGTTAGTGCCCTTTACACACTAATGACTTACACAGCCCTATTCTAATATTTCTTATTACGGGCGAACCCTGGCGAAAAATTTCTGTTTTTAAATTTATTAATGATTTTAAAATCTCATAGTCATAGTTTTTATTGTTTGTCCATCTTTGTCACTCAAGTTTTTATAATTTTTTTTTCATCTGATTTTTTAAAACTTTTGGCCCCTTAAACTGTGGGTTTTTAAACTTTCTGTCGGGCGCAAAATGGCCATAGCAGCCGACGCCCTAAAATTCCAATCAACCAACCAACCATCTTGTGTGCGCGAGGCGTTTGTTCTTAGGCGCCTTTGAGCATCGACAAAAACCGACTCGGGATGGCTCGGGCGAGGCACGTTCTGACCGGCCGAGCATTTGCCTCACATGGCTGCCTCGCGAGGCTGCTCGCTCAGTCAGTACCCGGCTATTTGAGAAGGAAGAGTTATAATAAACATTGTAAGCTAACAAAAAACTTACCTAATGTTATCCCGAATAAGTGCTTGATGAATATTTTCTCATAGCTCTTTTTCGGAAGTTTATATGTCTTCGCAGACAAAACCGAAAACACAGTCAGTTGCCTGAAGACTCTCCTCTTCGCTAAATCTGAATCGTTGACCCTTGCCACGACCAGCCATTTTGTCAAATGTGCTCCTGAGCGGGAAGGGAAGAATTCTGATCGCGCAGTGCGCATGCATCAAGTATAAGAACTAATTTTTGACTGACTGACTTATGCCAAAAACATAAGTCTAATTCAGAGATTTTCCTTAGAGTTAGAGTTTTCCGATATGACTTATAGTCATAATTCGAAATGTTATAACGGAAAAGTCGCTACCGCAAATTCGCTATTGAATGTTACAGTAAGGAACAGCGCTAACGTTGTCTCGGACCATTAACTCACGGAGATGAAGGTAAGATTCCAACCAAACAGACTCCAGAACAGAGTCGAAAGGAAACCAAGAATTGACACAGAGATACTCAAACAAAATCATAATTTATATCACACAAAACTCTCGAAATTCAAAATGAATTTTTGACAAGAAATCAAGGAATCAATAACGAAAGCATCCGAAAACCTAGGAAAACGCAAAAGAAACAGAAAACATAGATGGTGGAACGAACGATGTGACGACGCCCTTGATAAGAGACTGGGCGCCTGGAAGAGGTGGTACTCCAACAAAACCATGGAAAAGTGGAATGACTTTAGGGAGCAGCGTTTCCGAGATCATCAGAGGAATAAAGAGGCAGTATGACAGAAGTCGATTAAAAACTCTAGAAGAGGATTTTAAGAGAAATAATGCAAGGGCTTTTTACAGAACATTTAAAGAAGAACTTCAACAATACAATCCTCCAAACCTTCTTCAAGAGACAGGATGATAGTCTGGCAGTAAGTGATAGAGAGAACTGCCAACTATTAGCCAACTATTTCAATACTCCTGAATTATGAGGAGCCCATTAAAAGACTGACTTTTGAGAAACCTCCAAGAAGTAACATGTGTCTCGCGGAAATTAAAAACAAAGTGCCCGGAGAAGATGGCTTGGTTGCTGAGATGTGGGGAAACTTGGAGGGTACAGGTTAGCAGAAAATTTACAGCAACTTATCTGCGACATTTGGGGAAAAGAATCAATACCCAATGACTGGAACTGCGCACTTACCCATCCACTCCATAAAAAGGAGATCGTAGCGACCCAAATAATTACCGTGGAATCTCACTCCTACCCGTCTCGTACAAAATTCTCTCCAAAGCCTTACTCAGTAGAGTAGAAGAACAGGTTAATAGTCAAATAGGTGAATACCAAAGCGGCTTTAGAAAAGGAAGATCCTGTGTAGAACAGATCTTTAATCTAAAAAGCATCCTACGAATAAGAACAATAAGAGGGAAGAACACGGTGGTTGTATTCGTAGACTTCAAGAAAGCATATGACTTCGTCGATAGGCAGACGCTCTCAACACCTTAGAAGAATTTGGTGGATACAAAAACGAGGACAACATTACACAAACACTAACTGAAACTGTTTCCAAAGTTAAATTCCAAAGGGAAATCTCGGAACCCTTCAAGGTAAGAACAGGAGTTAGACGGGGAGACGGTCTATCGCCGATCCTCTTTAACATCGTTATGGCAAAGATAATGAGGACATGGAGAAAAGCCATGAAAGAAGAGGGAATAGAAGAAGTCCGTTTAGGTCCGAAGAAGCAAGGATAAAAGTGGACTGCCTAACGTTCGCAGATGATTTAGCACTGCTAGCAGAAGACAAGGAAAAAGCCCGAATAATGATTGATAGACTGCAGGAGATTGCACGAAAAGCAGGACTCAATATTTCATATGATAAAACTGAATACATGGAATACAATCATAACAACGAAAGATTTATGACGACTATGTTTGGAAACATCAAGAGATCGGACAAATCTTGGGGAATGGATCCATCCAAATGGATTACATAAGGAAGCAAATAAAGGGAGGGCCAGGAAGATGGATTTAGCATATAGGTTAGTACAGAATAGATATAATAAGAAATCCATATCTTTTAAAGCAAAGATTAGACACTACAACACTGTTATCTAACCAGAAGGACTCTATAGTTCAGAGTGCCTGATCTTAAACAAGAAAAGAGAAATTGAAGAACTGGAGAAGAGGGAGAGGAAGATCTTGAAAAAGATCCTCGGACCGGAAAAGGGGAGTGAAATTGTATGGAGGAGATCGAAGATTTATACAGAGGGGAGGAGAAAATTACACACGCAATACGCAAAAGAAGACATAAGTTTTATGGATATCTGTTGAGAATGAGCGAATTTAGATTGACAAAGAGAATCTTCAGTTACATCAACAACGTATAAACAACTACGAAATGGGTCGAGGAAATATAAAATGACATGGGAGAGACCAGCAAGAGATCTGGGATAAGGTTGTGTTTCGAAGGAAGATTGACGAGTTCAAGGGATCCCAGGAGAAGACGTGTAAACGATTAGGGAGCACTTGGACAGAGGAGAGGAGGAGGAATCACTTCGAAAGAATGAAGAGATACTGGGAGGATAGAAAGAGGAAACGATTGACCAGCTAGCTGATTGTTCCCCGCGTATCACAGGAGGCCAAATTCGACAGAAAGAAAGGAGGAGGATAAAAAGAAGCTACACATATTGGCAAATAACAAATTTTATTACTGAATATTTAGTTTATTATTGACGAAAAATTGATTCCTTCATAATTAAGTAATAAAATTTCTTCTATTAAGATATATTTTGATTTCCTGTAATTAAAAAATAAATAAATGCATAAAAAATATCAATAATGTTTACAACATTCATCCAAGTTTATATGGTAGGACCTTATGACGTTGTTCTCTCTTGATGTTAACACTACAGTCTTGTTCACTTCGAGATGGTACTCGATCGCACTGTAATTCAGATGGAATTTTTTTTTTTTTAATTTCACGCGGATTCCAAAAAGGATTAAAAATGATTTTCATTTAAATTAATTCCCAAGTAGAAGATAGGCTATCTGTTCAGATTTTCTTCATTTAATTAAAATCCCTGGGCTGGTAATAGGCCATTTGTTCAGATTTTCAAGGGGTTTCTCGTTTTGTAATTATCATATAAAGGCACGTTTTTCAAAAAAATATAGACTAAAAAGAATAAAATGAAACAAAAGATTTAAGCACATCCTTTTACCTTAGAAAGTGCACTGAAAAGTAAAAATGTAATTACAAAAAAGATAAAAGTGTGGTGGCGCTTTTAATATTAAATTTTTAAAAAGAAAATACTTCGTAATAAAATAAACGCGCCACAACCCTTTTACTTTTTTATTTTTTTAATTATATTTTTTACTTTTTAGTGCATTTTCAAAGGTAAAAGTGTGCTTAAAAAGGTTTTTTTATTTATTCATTCATTCATTCATTATATGAAATCAAATTATACTTCTTAACAGAAGAAATTTTATTACTGCTTTGCAATTTATTTTTACATTTTTTGACCCAATGATGTTATTGCAGAACTTAAATGTATTAATGTGTTGTTCCGATCACGTATACACAATATTATTTTTTGGTGGTGTTGCTCTTCAATTTCTGCCTTGTCCTTGCAGTGTTGCATTAACCATCCTGGTGGTGGTTCTTCCATCATGGCAGTTTGTTTTTCTGAGTGCGTTTTCTTTCCAGACGTCGTTCGGTCCGTTGTTGCAGTGATGCAGACATTTCACACTGACAGATTAGCAGATGAAGTAGTACTGTTTATATCAGGGGTTGATGCTCTGCTGGTATTTATTGTGCTGGATGGCAATGGTAGCAAAGGTACCATCGACTGGACAATAGAATCTGGACAAACGTTTGCCTTATGACCTCCACGTCATTGATAAGGTCAGCGTATGACCATTTCATAGATTTTGCGCCACTTTTGGAAGCTCGATCACGGTTTTTTAAAAGTGTCAAATAAATTTTGCCACTTTTTGGCTGCTACATTGCCTGTGACATGACCGTAAGTGGCCATTGTTTGACCAATTGTTTGCCACAGCTCTTTTTTCTTCTTTAAAGTTAGATGGCTTATATGCCTGGTGTTCATTGACAAGTGAAATCAATAGCTTAATGCTTGCATCTGTCCAACTGAATGAACCTAGTAAAATTACATATAAAAATTACTGTACTGAATATTTGTTAAAAAAAAATGTCTTACCATTTCTTAAAATTTGGTTTTAAGCGTCAATTTAAGAAGCTGACAACTATTTATAATTAAAATGATCTACCGAGATAATGGAGAATTAGCAGACTGTTGAGAAAGATTGGAAAGGCGATAGAGGAAACAGATCTTTTTGCTCGGGCTACAGTTGGCATTATCGATAACAATGCATACATCAACTCAACTCTTCAAATCAATAAGCATACAATTTTTATGCTCTATAAAACTCTATAAAACTCGTTCGAAGAATACTCCTTAATTCATATCTATCGAAATGCAATTGAAGAAATAAAAGAGTATTGGGTCAGAGAAGACAAAAAGTTATGCGAGTTTCCGGAAAGATCTGAACAAAGGGAGCTTCGTCTACAACAGGAAATTGTAGAATTACTGAAAAACAATTTGAGTTATTTATTAATTTCTATGTATTAGGTTGTTCTGTTTATCTGAAACTGTATTAACCCGGGCGACGCCGGGTGCCTTTGCTGGTTTATAATAAAAATGATCTAACGATGAAATACAGTAGTCAGCTTCAGTTGAAGTTTAAATATAAAATTATAACATTTCCTGTATAAATGCTTACCAGATTGTTGTGGATCTTGCAAATCTGCTAAGAACGTAATGGTTGCGGGACCAACACCATCTGGAAGTCCCAGTTTATCTCTGAAATTTTGCACGTACAGAACATTGTGCAAAACCTTGCGGCAAGATTCAGCATCTATAATAAATGCGTATATAGCTTGAATTTTAAAATATTTCTATTTTTACAATTTATCTACGAAAATATAATTTCGATATTGTAGCTTACTTGAATTTACTTAACTAAAAATTTTAATTTCTGTGAAACAAACTCCGGTAAAAATTCCCTGATTTCCCCATAAAATATCGGCCAATTTAAAGATATTCGTGCTATGAATTTGTCACTGTATCATCTCTACTTAATAATTAAATTATTTCCTTAATTTTAGAACTTATTTATACAGAAATAAAATTACGAAGGCCCCGTGCTGACGAACACCAGCAAAGGGCGGCCACGATAAATCTTTAACATTGAGCTTTCATGTCGGATCTACTGCCGGGGCTGTTAAAATCTGTTATTTCTAAATATTAGGTAAAAAATTTAATTACTAAATAGAGAAGATACGTTTATACATGAACGTGACAACGTTGCCTGGGAAAATTAAGAAACGCTACTCTTCAGGTTCACTGAAAAAATTGGAATAATTTATTTCCATTTTACTTGATTGAAACAATTATTTAATTACAATAATATTAGTGCAAAATAAGTTTTATCTGTGCCATTCTGAACGGAATTCGTTGTTAAATGAAATTTATAGTGGAAAACTTCACTTTTCATCTGTAACAAAATTATAAATTTAGTGCAAATAAATATTTTTTTCCAAAACTTAATAATGAGTGGGACCTCCTTTCTTTTCAGTAACTTCAATCATTCTTGAGTGCATGCTATCGATCAATTTTCGCAACTGCAATGGCTTTAATTTGACCCATTCCCTGCAAATTGTGACTTTGAGTTTATTCACGTGATTAAATTGTTTATTTTTTGCGTAAACACCTCGAACTAATAAACCCCAAACATTTTCTATTGGGTTTATGTCTGGGGAACGAGAGGGCCACTCAATAACATCAATTTTCTCCTACTGAAACCAGTTCTTTGTGGACTGCGACGCATGAACAGAGCATTATCCTGTTGAAACTTCCACTTATTGCCACCAATGAGCGATCCAAATGGTAATAAATGTTCGTACAACATTTCTTGATACTCAAGGAATTCATTTTTCCATCAATGAAGACAATGTCAGATTTTCTTTCTGCTCCAAACGCCGCCCACACCATTATCGAACCACCACCTTGCTGTCGGCTGAATTTACGTTGGGTTGTTTCCGTAAATCATGCCCATACGAGTTGTATCCATCTGGACCATCAAGGCAAAAACGCTTTTCGTCAGAATAAACCAATTCGTTCCATTTTTTATCCCATTTGATTTTTGGCCCATTCCAATCTTCTCGCACGATGCACATCAGTGAGCAAAAAGCAATCTGATCCCCTGAGCTCAGACTTACTCAGATCGAGCAGCTACCAAACACCGCAGCGCCCCTCAGGCGGACTTAGAGTGATGTCAATTCTAACTTATCGAACGCTTGCTGCTCAGACATACTCAGTCAACTAACCTACCGAATTCGCCTACTGAGGTGTATTTGCTAAAGAAAACAAGCAGACCATTCAGTACCGTAAGGAGACCCTCACAATAAAACATGTAGTCGCCAGTTGTCCTGTCTATGCATCAGTTACAGGCGCATGGGGACTCCACGGGGACTATGGTTTTATGTTAGGGGATGACCAAGAAGATACTAAAATTTTTGAACATTTTACATGTATGACGTCTTTTCTTAACATTATTTACATGCAAATAGGTCTGCAAATACAGAAATTGAAAATTTCTTGCAACTGTTTCACGTGAATAAAAAATTAATTAGGAGGAATTAATAAATTTCCAAAAATTTTTTCTATTATTTCATATACCTTTAATGAACTTTAATGAATATTTGACTCTGATCTGTTAAAATAGAATCTTTTTCTACTTTTCACAAGAATATCTTTGCATTGATTGCATTTGTAATATTTTGTATAGATAGCCAGACACATACACTCACAAGGATATTCATGCAACGGTGACATTAATATTGTGATATAATGCTAATAATACAACATATTTTCAACAACTGAGTGAATATTTTTTATTATATATACATTATACAATGATATTGGCAGTTGGCACTCATTATTATCGTCAGTATATTCACACGAAACTGTATATTTTTGATGTAGGGAATTTAAAAATAACAAATTTTGATATCAGTTTTGGCTTCAGCCTATTCCGTTTGGCTGTCAAAATGTTTCCTACTTTTGAAAACAGCCTTTCTGTTGGCACTGACGTGGGATAGCCTGGGATAAGATGATCGTGCATTTATCCAGTAGGATATAGGGTCTACTGAGCGAGGTTCAATTTTGCAATTGTTAAATAATGTCTAACTTCCGTTGGGAGGTCACCAATGTGATCACTTTCGTTATTCCCTGCAATTCTATCCTGGCAGCTCCAAATGCTTGCTGATGATTTGTTAACAGCTACTTCTCTACGAGAATTTTCTTGACTTCTCCGGATTAGACCATTAACTCCTTTTATTTTTTTGCAAAGCATTAGAACATGTTACTGGACTAGTAAACTGTAACTGGTTAAATCTCCATGTCCTTCCGTTGTGCAGTTTCTCAGCTTCTCATGTATGGATTTTTTTTACACAAGACACCAATGGAATAACAAGGCTGAGGTGACATACTTTTCTCCACTAATATCTTCTGTTGTCTATTAAAATTAAAAAGAAAAAAATTATAAGTACATTAGTACATTCAATCATGATATTTATTTTTAAAATAAATTAAAATTGTACCTCTAATATTGGTTTCAGTATAGTCAGGACCTCCTTGAGGGTTTGCATCTCTGAAGCAGTCAGCATATCGCGTGCACGTGGAAATTTGATTGTTGCAACCATTATTGAGGGGGCAAGAACACAACAAACCCTTCAAGCACTTTATAGCAAGTTCCATCTGGTTGGCACCTCTTGAATAACTTAAGTTTTAAACCTGAACTACCTTGCAGTTTTCTTAATTCATCGTTTGCTGCCACATTGGGACAATGCTCCATGGCTCTTGTTGTAACTAAATGTAGGGTATGAGCAAAGCATGGGGCATGTTTAGCTACACCAAATAAAGATGTGCATGCTTTTACTACATTTGCGCCATTGTCAGTAATAACCACAGTTACTTTCTAATGATCAACCCCACTTTTTATGATTTCATGTAACTGGGTTGATAGATAGTCAGATGTGTGACTTTCATTTCAAATACACCGATTATATGGGAATTCATATCAGATTCATATAAATAATGCACTGACAAGCCTAAGTATCCCACAGAGTTCATCGTATCTGTCCAAATGTTGGTTGTCAAAACGACATTCGTAGCTGAGTTTAGTCTTTGCTGCAATAAGCTTGAAAATGTTTCATACTTCTATTATATCAAATTTTGGACTTTGTTTCGTCCTGGCACTTTATAATGAGAAGCACATTTTTTCATTAGTTGTTTGAAACCACTTGAATCTACAGTACGGAATGACAAATTTTCCTCCACAAGAAAGTACAAAATAGCATTTATAATTTCTGTATTTTTCCATCCACCATCTGGATGGTTTGGTTTGGTTTATTTGGTATTAACGTCCTTTTCAACTGCTATGGGCATTTCAGGACGGCGTTATAGGGGCCGCAAATTTTGCCTCGCAAGGGTTCTTTAACGTGCAGCCGGCAAACGACTACAACGGGACCAACGGCTTTACTTCCATTCCGAAGGAAGTGCGTGATCCCAGGATTTTCCCCCTGAAAAAATCCTCGTGGTTCTCGGCCGGGCTCGAACCCGCGTCCTGGGGCATCAGAGGCGATCACGCAACCACTGAGCAACCGAGGCCGATCCACCCTCTAGAAAGTTGATTGTAATTAATTTAATAGCATAGAAAGTAGATACGAAATACAGTACGCCTAAAATAAATTGTAAGCTTATATATAATTCTTGCAAAAGCACTGGTTTTTCCAAAACAATCTTCCAATGTTGGCTGAGAAAGATAAGTAACATCAGAACTGAAAGAATGATTTGAAAATGATGAACTTGGCCGATGTATATCTGGCTTTGGGTCTGCAAGTACAAAATAATATTACTTTAGCCCGTACATTACAAATACATTTAAAGATTAGTTTGCTAATACCGTAACCGTATGCGTTTATACTATAAACTTTATAGAACTACGAGATTTTTATACTACGAAGTACGACGAAGACAAAACCTTTTACTGTGAATTTTTGGTTACTAACCTGCACTATCATGATGTACACATGGGCTTGAGATGGAATTGGAAATATCCCCATAGTTATCTGATCATCCTCGGCTGCGTTCTTCTGGTGTTGGCATTGGTGAATTAGGCCTTCCACCGCTAGTAGCTTAGATTAAGAAATACAGAAATACGACAGGAGCGAGTGAAAGTGGGAGACCGCTGACGTCATGAACGTGAATTAGTTGGGCTACGCCAGCGATCCTGGTGAATTAGTTGGGCATACTTTCTTCAAATGTGCATTTAGCATTATCAAAATTGATGATATTCATAACCATTTTAGTCATTTTAAATAAAATTACTAATTTTTAATATACTTTTTTCATTTTTAATTAATCTTTTAAATGAATTTTTAAGGAACAAAATTTCTAATAATAACGAATACTTATGATATGCTGCAAAAAGTAAGAAATAGTTGCACTGTCTGTAATTTTCGGTGCTTTTTAATTTTTTTAGTCTCGGATTACATTCTGCCACTTGACTGCTGAAAAAATTCGAACAGTGGCAAAAAACTCCAGTCTTGACGTTAGGATCTGTGGACATCTGTTAAACATGGAAAATTAAATAATCTTTGTCGTGCGTAAAAATATTTGTCAATGTGGTTCAAGGTGAGAAGTTCACATTCCTTCAGTGATGCAACCCAGGACTACGAAGGAACATTTAAGTGCGTAATCTCTGAATAGCCGTATTCTTTCCAAAATAACAGCAATTGGTATGGGTTGTTAAATGTTTTCTCTGCAGACGATAATAGATTAGAACAAACAATGCAATTATATTTCTTGAAAACTTTTTTTTTATATATCCTGCAATGTTTGTAATCGCATTTTCTTTTCGCAGTAGCATTTCAGTTGAAAAATCAAGTTCAGGAGTTTCCATTTCTTTTTGTAATTTCTATGGACTTCCTGGCGGGAAAGTCTTCACTGCTTTTTGGAGTTCTTCTGCTGAAGTTGCACGGACACCGTCGTTCAGAGACGGGGGATCTGGCAAATCCATTGGCAGCGGATGAGAAGGGTGCTTTTCCCGAGGCTAGTGAGAGTTGTTACGTCGTGAGGAGCGATAACGTCGTCAGAAGATACAAGTCGAATCGCACCCCTTATGTCTCCATAGGCCAGCTTTACCTCTGCTTTTTTGCAGTTTGTTCTATATTCGGCTCTTTAGAAAAAGTTCTTTTCCCATGAATAGGCAGAAGAGATTCCGTGTCAATCTTCAGCCACTTATCAACGTTCACTTTCACCCAGCTTGTTAGATTCTGCACTTTCTCTTCCTTTTGTGGAATTTTCAGTACGGCGTAAGGAAGAGTGAAAAGTCGGTTTCATGACACTTCGTCATCCTTCTCCGTGACGTCCTCAATAGCCTTACAAAAAGCTTCAGCAACAGATTTTCTTGCATTCTTTGGACACGCCTTAAAATGCTTATGTTGGTCTTAAAGGGCGGATAGAGTGATTCCCAAGTCCTTATTAGTGGAGTTGGTGGTGGCTATCTGTTTTTTTTGGCAAGATGATAAGTGAATGTTGAGCCCTCGGGAGGTGAAAAAAGTCCGTAAGCAAAAGTGGCAGATATTTTATTTATTTTATTCTTCTTTTCTTTATTTCTACTGTACCAAATTTAATATTCTAGATAACTAAATTTAACAGCCAATTTGTGTATATAAATAAATGTATTTATTACCAAAAAGAAATCCTATGTCATTCAGTAAGCATATCTTAAATCTTTATTGGAAAATTTAAATTGCCATCACCAGCAATATCTAAATTGTCAATTCGTTGTTACCTCTTCATATCTTCATAGTAATTATGGCACAGTCATTATTCCATTATTAAAACAAACATACCAGCAACATATTGTAACATTAAGCCCATATTCCTTCCAATTGTTTTATAAGAATATAATACAAGACCAATATTGAAAATCTTAATCAAATGTATTATTAAAACATAGAATAATTACTTAAAATGTGTAAAGAAAAATTTTGTGAAATATACTTGATATAAAATTATATGAAAAAGTTAAAATTTGTATCTGGTTATTTTATTGTATGGTTGTCATTGGCAAGAAAAAAAAATCAGTGGAAACTTTTATTTAATGTATGACAAATCAATGTATTTTATTCTAATATAATACAAATGGTTCTAAACTAAATAAGAACAGGCCACCATTCTACAAATGAGATTTTTAATCAAGAGCCACTGATGTACATTTTGAAGATGCTGTCTTCATCATCGGCGTGTAAATTGGGAATGCAATATGGGGAAAATACACTGCCATATCACTGCATTATGACCACCCGCTTTGTAATGGGAATAGCCACCCTTCGCCGCTATAACTGCTACTAGGCCTCGTGGCATGGACGCAAAAAGTGCGCGATATGTGTCTGATAGTATGGCAGTCCATTCCGCTTGTCAACAGAGCTGTCAGAGTCATAGGTGGAGGGTCCAGCTGCCATACATGGCGATCAGGGTGCTCCCACGGATGTTCGATTGGATTGATGTCCGGCGAATTAGCGGGCCAAGGGAGCACTCGAAAGTCAGTACAGTGTTCCTCGAAGGAGATGTGCCTTGTGGCAGGGTGCATTGTCTTGCTGGAACACACCATCACATTGGGGGAACATCGTGAGCATGTACGGGTGCACCTGGTCCGCTACGATTGACAGATAGCCACAGGCATTCAAATTGCCCTCTAGACGAATCAGTGGTGTGGAGTCCACCGTATTCCGCTAAGAATAAGGGAGTCTTTAGGTGTTGAGCCGCCATTTCTCCGCATTGAGAGATCTCAGTTGCGCTGGTATGACCACGTGATACGGATGCCGCAAACTGGTCTTCCTAGGCAGTTGTTATTATCCAAACCGGTGGGTAAGCGACCAAGGGATCGGCCTAGAACCAGGTGGCTAGACTACATGGAGAATCTAGGTTCGAGTCGCTTGGGTATTACCAGGGAGGACATGCGCCTGATAGCGAAGATCGCGATCGCTGGAGATCCTCCATAGGGCTGCTGCCCCCGCGACCCTAACGGATAAGCGGGTTTGAAAAGTAAGTAAGTACGAATCAGTGGACTAACTGCTCCCAACGGAAGATCCCCGCACATGCACACAACCCCCACAGCAGCCTCGTGCAGTCTCTTTTCATGGCGTTCACGACGCACTCGCCATCGCCCGTCAATCTTATGGAGCAAAAATCTTGACTCGTCGGAGAAGGCGACCTTAGCCCACTCGTTTGTGGTCAAATGGCGGTGCTCACGTGCAAAGTCTAGGCGTCGTTGACGATGACCCCTGGTCAACATGGGTCCAGCAACCAAGCGTCGACTTTCAGGCCCATCCGTAGCAGGTGCTTTCAACGGTAATTCGGATACACGTCTGTTGGCACCACTGTTGAATCTGGACTGTGGCTCTCCTGTCACCTTTTACGAGTCGTCGTAGGCACCGCTCACCCCGTTGGTCGATGGCTCGTGACCCTTTACAGTGATGTCCACTGCTGTCCACTCTTTTGTCCCTGCTGTCCACTCTTTGTACACCTTCACTTCAGCGGACCGTGCACAGTTCACAAATTGCGCCGTTTCGGAGATGGTGCCACCCTTGCTGCGATAGCCTATTATCATCCCTTTTTGGATGTCCGTTAAATCCGGACGTTTACCTATCTTAAGGCTCGTGCACCTGCCGTTTAAAGCTTTCTCAGCCTGTTCTGCAAATTTTGCAATGTGTAATCGTGGTTGGGGCGAACCATGCGTGTGCCTAGAAGGTGTGCTGGTCATAATTCGTTGATATGATAGTGTATATGCCATTAATGACCAATCAGATTATTTTAAAAAGAATTAAGAGCCTTGATAATTGAGCCAAGAAAATAACCTCATTGGCTTATTATTTGTAATATAGTCGCCGTGTATTCCCAATTTACATACTGTTTCGAAATGTACATCAGTGGCTCCAGATTAAAAATTTCATTTGTAGAATTGTGGTTTCTGTTCTTATTTGTTATTAGCAGGTTATTAGACATTAATATTGGTAATTGTCAGAGACAAGTACCATGCACTCAGCTCCCTCTAAATATGAATTTAAGACTTGCATCAGTTTTAGTTCACATCTTCTCATATCATGCGGTGGTATTTCGCAAGTACGTCGGCTATATATGCTGCAAAATTGTTTGGCGGTGGTGCTTGTCCAGCAAGCATCTGGTCAGTTTTCTCTAATTGTGCAACCAGATTTTGAAAGCTATAATCGGATGAGGGCTGGCGTCGTTTCTTTCGGCGCAAATTTGATAGTTGATCTGGTGGAATTGTGTCTAATTTAGTAGACACCTGGCTAGCGGTTGCACTTTCACTCGAAACATTTACACTTGGTTAGAGTTATCTTCGTGGATAATGATAGAAACATTTACACTTGTCTGAGAGAAGAAAAATGTTTTTAGATAAAACATAATTGATGTTAATGCATATATTATAAATAAATTTAAAACCTTGAATATTTCAAAATAAAGAAACTATAAATTGCATATGAAGAAGTTTTGATTCAAAGAAATACTATAATTTATTACCTCATAAGTATAGGTTTCAAAATCATTCTCTTGGGGGAGAATGTTCTCATCACCCATATCTGGCATTGTGACATTGCTTGATGATCTATAAAAAACAAGTTTGCAATGTATGAAAACAAATTCTAACTATGTATAGGATAAAATACTTATAAACTTAAAAGTTAGTTCAGTCTTTTAAGACACAATATGAAAGCTCATTAATTTTTTTTAATTATTATGTTTAACTGTAATTTTAATTTGGTAATAAATATTATCTCCATCCTTATTTCATATATATATTTGTTAATGAGATGTCACTTTTCTCTACTTCCCACACAATAAAAAAAAGTTCTCTTTCGTATGGGAAAATTACATCTTCATTTTATGGAATTTTAGTATGCTTTCACAATAAATAATTTTCACCAAAAAAAATGCAGCATTTTAATTTTCACTAAAAAAATGTTTTTATTTTTGACGCTGTTTCTAGTGCTATCTGTTTCCGATGTTGCTTTTCAACATCAGAATGCAATCGATTCATTTCGCATAAACACTAATGAATTAAAAATTTAGAAAACTTTGTTTTAAAACAATTTAAAATGAGAATATAATGTACTTTTCTCTTACCTTCTACGTTCCATTACATCCCGTAGAAATAACAAGGGTTGGAAAAAAAAACTCACTTCACTTTCGAAAGTGTATCTTCCAATCCATCCCTGTATGTGAAGTCACGACGTCATTAAAATGCAGGCGGAACTGATCTGCCAAACCTTTCCACGTTTTCTTGCATTGATCCACTAAATTTAAATATTATCAAGAAATTAGGCATTTTACAAAAAGTAATTTAAAGAAATATTGTTATTGACTACAACGTATAGGCCTATACATACTATTCCAACTCATCGCCGCCGAAACGTCGTTCCACAATTCAACGGTCACTTGGCGATTTTTGTATTTTTTTTTTCTTTTATCTCATAACGGATCTCTTTTCAAGCTCCGAAATGAATTTTTCCTTCAGTTCTATTTCCCTCGCAGCTTTTCCTGCAATTTTTGTGCTGGTCGCCATGGTAGATCTCTATAGCAGTGGAGATATGAGCCGCGCGGTGAAGGTATTGTGTGTAGAACTGCAGTTTGTGTAGATACGAGCGATTGCCCTATGGGAATGTAGTGCGCATGCGCTTCGGTCATTTCCAAGCTACTAGTAGCTTTAAAATCAAACTGACCTAGATATCCACTTGAAGCGAAAAGCAGCTTGAAAATCCAAGCGCTTCACGCAATTAGCGCATATCAGCTTGGTATTTAGGATAGCTTGAGCTTGAAAAATCACACGCAAAACGCTAAAAGCGAAAAGCTTCACGCAAAAAGCGAGCTATGGGAAGGCACCTATAGAGTAGGGAGTAGAGATCCACAGTTGAAGGCGCTTTATTGATGCAGTGTTTTAGGCCTTTGTTGAGAAGGATGCTTTGTTGGTGAAGTTGACGACGTTTGGATGGTAAGAAACATTGTGTGAATCCAGTGAGTTTGATGTAGATGATGGCGAGTGACGTAAGTGACGTGATTGAGATTTTGACACATGGTGCTGAATTTATGATTTTTGAACGATTAATAGTCTAACCTGTCATGAGGATATTGATTGGAAAGATGGCAGCAATACACAGATAGATTGAATACAGCTTATTGTTGAGCTCCTATTTCTTTATATATAGTGTATCAATAGCTTTGGTGATCCATACGCGTATGGCAGCGGTTTTGCTGTTTGGGCGGCTTTCAATTAATTGCGTATGTAAACTTGGGTATATTTTGGCTGTAAACGTTCACGAAGACATACTTGATTTTACCAGATATTGAGGACAGTTGAGGCAAGTTTTCTCTTCAAATGGAACATCTTATAGATGAGAAACCTAAAATTCTGAAAATTAGAATTATCAGTAATGGCTTTTTTAATAATAACGAGGGCACGTTGAAAAATAATACCTGCTAATATACTTTCTACAACCTCACTGTTCATGATTATATAATAATTCTTACATAATCATCCTGGCAATGAATACATTTCTCCCAACGGGTGACCAGTTTTTTGATACCATCACTGCAGAATGTTTCACTTCGCCTGCGAAACCAGAGCCTCACTTTTGTTTGCATTGCATCGTCAGAATAAAAGTAATGCTTTTTTAGTTTTTGAGAACGGATAAAAATCGAATGGTGGCAGGTGGAAATTCTATGGAGGACGATCAACAATAGTGAATCTGTCTCGTTGTATCTGCTTTATTTTGTGTGTTAAATACTCCTTCTGTCCCATATTTTGGTATACATTCAGTTATTATTTTGTCCCAAAGTATAGTATACAAAACAAAGGAATTCATGTTTTTTCGATAAATTTTATTAAAACTCAACTTTTTTATTAAACATTATTTAAACAAATTTGGATTCGGAATTTATCAATTTAAACTAAATTACGGGCTGTAGCAAGAGTCTCTTCACTACACAGTTAAACGTCCTTCACGGCGAAGCTTTCCTTTGTTCATACACAACATGATCAAAGGAGTTGGGACACCTGTTGCTCTACCGTAAAGCCGCAAAAAGCTTCAATCAGTAGTGTGTAGGACCATCCCGAGCTGCTATCACTGCCTCCACCCTACATGGCAATACTGTCCACAAGTTTACGGTATGTGTCCACAGGTATTGACCTCCATTCCTCGAGGAGTGCCATGGTCAGTTACTGGACAGATGTAGGGCGAACCATCCTGGATCTCACACGTCGTTCCAATTCGTCCCAAAGATGTTCGATGGGGTTGAGATCAGAATTCTGGGCGGGCCAATCCAGTTCTTCAACCCGCATCTCGTCAAACCAGTCGGATATGGATCTTGCTTTGTGGCAAGGCGCATTGTCGTGCCGGAAGAGGAACGGCCCATCAGCGAAGTGTTCCCACAGCGCTGGAAGTGCCCCGTTATCCAGAATGGTCCTGTAGCCATCAGCATTGAGATTTCCGTCCACCTTGATGAGCGGGCCCAGTCCAGTTCAGGAGAAACACCCCCAGACCATCACTCTACCACCACCAAACTTCACTGTTGGAACAACACATTCCGGCAAGAAGCGCTCTCCGGGCATTCGCCAGACCCAGACTCTGCCATCTGATTTCCACAACGTAAACCGTGATTCATCACTCCATTCCACACTTCTCTGATGCTTTTCTCAGAAAGGTGACATCCAATAATCTGTCCTCGTACGAATTCCGAGAGATCCTTCTGTCGTGGCATATTGATGATATGTCATTTGTTCTACAATTCAACTGTGCTTGAAATGGATCATTCCATTAAAAAAAAATTATTTAAATTTTTTTGTTAACTTTAAATGAGTTTTTTTCATGAAATGATCCATTTCCAGGTGTTCACAGGGGTGTCCCAACCCCTTTGATCATGTAGTGTATGATGAAGTTTGTAAATGTTGCCACCGGAAGCCATCAAAGTCGACTCTACTTTTGAAGTGGCAAAGTGACATGTAATTTATCTCTACTTAATGCAGTGGCAGCGTTTTGCACAAATTCGATTAATTCGTCTATAGCTTTTGGCGACTCTTGGTGCTGGAGCGATTGAATCGAACTAAAAAAATAATATTTAAAAGACGTAAGACTGGACCATTTCGTGGTTGCGATTTGAATTGAGGGGATGAGATACAAAGGGGTACAAGCGACCTTTTAACTACAATAGGCCTCCCCATATCTGCGGGGATTTGGTTCTACCGTTTCCCGCAGATATCTGAGAGATTTATATCTCAACAATAGTTGTATATGTAATGATATAATAATATAATTACTCAGACATGATTAATTACACTAACCAACAAAAGAAAAAAATATTCCATATCTCCGAAACAAATATGGGTGTTTTTGATGTAAAATGATGCGCTGATTCCGAAAATGCCCACATTATTTTTCTGTCACGTCTAGATGTAAAGATAAATGGAATGTTTATATTACAGAACACAAATCTTACTATAAGTGAATATCCAAAAAAGAACCCCTGTTTTTATGGTATATTCAGATTGTACACAATATTTGAAAAATGATTTATTCTTGGTGTTTTTTTCAATTGATCCAACCGTTTAGGAGATAGAGGCCTGAAAGTGTGGAACTTTTAAAGTTTTGAACCCAATTTTATCGATGAACACAAAGAGATAGAGAGTGGATCTTGCAGAGATTCCAATTCTACTTTTTGATGGTCTTCAGGAATCCGAAGTCAGAATTTCAAAAATCCAACATGTTTCAATACACAATCACTGACTCTGCCTCCATATGACTGCTGCCCCAGGATTTTGAATTTTTGAAATTCTGATTTCGAATTCTTAAATAACATCAAAAAGTAGAATAGGAATATCTGCAAAACCCATTCTCTATCTCTTTGTCTTCATCGATAAAATTGGGTTCAAAACTTTAAAAGTTCCACACTTTCAGGCCTCTATCTCCTAATAACAAGGAATTCTGATATGATAGGAACTTTAAATTACCAAATTCGTTTTTTAGGATACAAAATACTTAAAAAAAAACCCTTGAACGTTCCGGAGGTAAAAAAATCGTGTTGGGTATTATTAGCGCGCATGATATTATTCCGTTGTTAGCTTTTAAGGAGAAAGGTTGTTATTCCAACCATAAGTAAAATCACTTATACCTTCTTACACTTACATATGTATGTTTATTAATTATTTGTTTAATTAGACGAGCTGACTGTTTCAGTCGAGCGTCTTCATGTTTATTTTACGACTACACATTATGAATTTTTAAAAAGAATTCCAACAACTGGTAGGAGAGTGTGGTTTCCTTAAACTCACCACTATGCCTCGTTCGAATGCCCTGCGGACTTCTCCTTGTCGAGTGAAGCCAACGAAGAAGGGCAAACGCCGGAAAGGAACGGATATCGCAAGGAAGCAAAAACCAGTGGAGAAAATAAAGTTTGGATTCTCTTTAGACGGTTTACCTCAATGTGTTTGTTGTCTCTCTTAAACCATCTCTGCTATTTATTTAGTGGCGTAGCGCTATCATTGGTTGAGGCAAGATGGACTGATTTGTTGACAACTAGATTTTTCTTCATTATCAGAGAGTTGAGTGTGGGTTTCTCTTCCTTTCTTGGACATTTCCTTGTCAGATGATATCTTTTTTTTTCAGGACTTGAGGAAGGCGATTAACCATTATGGTGCGGGTTGCAAGATAATCTTTTCCTTTTAGGTTTTGTATAGAGGGAGAGAAGTAAAAAATCGATCAAAATGTAATATGTGCCCTGGCTGAAGAACTGCTTGCCCTCCAATGCCGATACTTTGGTCGTGTATAGACTCCTCATATGTCCCTTTGTCTTGGTAGGTATGGAAGTTCATAACTCTTCCTGATGGTCTTGCAAAAAAAGAAAAAAAAACGAGTTTAATACCTAAAGGATTCGGCTTTTAAGGAGCACACTGCCTAAATGAAACTCCCACTAAAGGGGATCATTCGTTCGTCGATGGAATATTTCTTCGTTTTCTTTTTTTTTCTTGCAAGCATTCTGTACCCGATCAATGAGAGGCTGAGCTTTCCATTGTTTATTCTGGGCCTTTACTTCTTCTGATACATCCAAATCATTGACTAATTTCAGCCTTGATCTTAATAGAAGTACCTATCTCTCGTCACATTATCAACAATACAAGGAACGCTAGTTGCTACAGCCCAGTACATCAGAATCCTAGGATATTTTAAACAAGACATAATTATGGAGATTCCAAAAAAATTTCTGATTTCTTCTGGAGTGCATTTGGCACTCTTTAACCTGCAGATTCCTGAGTAGAACGTACATTTGTATAATAGGAAATCGTTTCCCACATTTCTTCTTCTAAATAAAGTGAAAAATAATCTTTGGGATCAATCTTCATGAATTTCAAGTGGCTCATCTTCGGTGAGGGGAAAATCAAATTTTGGGCACAATTCATCTTTCTTTCTCTTAATACAGGGCGATTTTGAATTCTACGTTTCGCTAAAGGTTCATTATAAACTTCATTATCAAAAGAAGAATCACTATCACTCTGTGCATCTGTTTCCCCAAGGGTTTCAATAAGTTCTTCAAAATCAGATCCGCTTTCCTCTCTTCAAATTCATCAATTTCTGAAGTATCTCCTAACTGACTCAATATTGCTTCAGCTTGTTCACAAGTGAAAATTGGTTTTCGTATCCTTGTTGATCCTAAAATGAATTAGTATTATGTTATTTCTTTCGAAATAGAAAAATGCTTTTATTTTATCAATATTAACTTTGTCTTATACATCTGGACTAGTACTGTTTTTCTTCTCACTTACAATCGGACTTCCAGATGGCGCTAGTAGCAGAGCGCTTCCTGTCGAAAACTTTTTCCGCTTAAATCTTATTCGGCCATTTTTTCAGTCCCTTATCGTTTCTCCTGTGATAGGAGTATGTTATTTCGTTTTTAGATTATTTGTGTCAGTACATTTTTGGGTTAATGTTAACTATCCGCATAAATCGCAAATGGTTGCGCAGTTGCGTTTTTCGCATCTTTTTGCGTTTTATTTTGTTTCAAAAGTTTTAGCCCCCTGTCGACTGAATTTTTTTTGCTGCAATTGCTTTTTTTTTGCGTTTTTTCTTGTGTTTTTTTGAATTTTTATGTTTTTAGGGTGTGTTTTTTTTTTATTTTGTTTTTGTCTTTGAAAAGTTTTTCAGTCGTCCTCTTCGGTTTTGGAAAGTTTTTCAGTCGTCTTCTTCTACTTCGTATCCAGGTGCTTCCGGTATGACTTCCGGGTATAGCAGAATTGGCATTTTGCCGTAACCAGGAAAGGCTTCTTGTATGTGCTTGATCAACAATATGAATTTTTCTCCCGGTTCCAATGATGCAAAGCCAAAAATTTTCCGGTACATAAAACTGTAGAGGTACAAAGTTGTTAAATCTTCCGTCATGTGTTTCGGTAGGTTTTTTTTTGGTTTTTTTTTTAAATATCCCCACATGCGTTCGACATTTCGTGTGTGGTAGGCACTGACGGGGCTAACAAAGTTTTCCGAGTGGTATTGTCGATCACGGCTGCCACTTTCACTCCTGTGGCGCTAGCGTCGCAGCGACTATAATGGCGGCGCAGTTGGGATACTAAGAGAGCACGTGAGAAAAACAGCACACTTGACAACTCAACTGTATTTTTTTTTCCCTGCTTTATACGATGGTAAATTATTGTTGCGTCTCGAGGTGTAAAGGAAAAGTAGGAGATGGAAAGACGCTATCGTTCCATAAATTTCTTAGAGATGGGAAATTAAAGA